>CP092091.1:12593056-12603056 GCA_029203775.1 Neoneuromus ignobilis | reverse complement strand
TTCATGATTTTGAAATGACAACATATTTTGTTTTGCTATTCGTTTTAATCAAGTTTCATCTTTTATCCCTTTTATGTAAAATATATACATTTATCATAAATACATACATTCGTTTTCTATTTTTAAAAATATTAAAATTATAAATAAAATAAATAGTGACAAAATAATTTTTTAGTTCACAAAATTAAATAGGTAGCTTAAAATCAAAATTATCATCGGAATAAATAATTCTTGTGAGACAATTCTAACGAAATTCATATATGTAATTAAAATCTAAACAATAAATACTTTAAAATATTTTTTTATAATGAAAATTTCAATATATTGACTTGTAATTCTGAAAATTGTTTACTTATCTGTTATTATAGTGAATAAGAAATAAGTTTTTATTTAAATATTTGGAATTTATTCATTTTAAATTACATATTAATATATTACAATTTTTATTTAGTAAAACTAATATAACATTTTTAAGATGATATATTTTTGAATACTGAAATATACCATTAAACAATTAATAATTAATATTTTGATAAAAAGTAATAAAAGATAAATATCACACATACAAACATTGATGAACAATAACGATTCGGAAAAGGCGGGTCCTATGTCAAATGCAGTATTTACTGTTCTGTAAATAATGGAGAAAGCAAAAGAGTATAATAGAGCTGTTTACCTGTATTTTCCAGATCTAGATAAAGCACTCGACATGAGATTATCGATTGAATACACTGCATTATTGGAAAATGTACAGACAGATATTCCAGACATTTTTTTTCTTTAAAGAGAAAATATTTGTGATGTTAATAACAACATTGTCAACAAAGGACAATTTCATTTTTTTATATTTAAATTAAGAGATTATGAAAAAGAAATCTTTTGTACTTTCTGTTCTTTTTTCGGTTTATTTACATAGATATTTCTTCTATTTACATACAAATACAAAAAAGAATATTTTTCATAAAAGGGATTTTTTTACTATCATTTTTTATGTATTTCAAAATAAAATATTCAGTTGTTTGTAAAGTTTGTGTTGATTTGTTTGAGAAATCTTTTATTTATAATAAATGTGACAATATAAATAAATATTTATAAATATTGTATTGTAGAAAAAATCGTTATGTAATAAAATATACATATAAGATGGAAATAAGTGAAAATTAAAATCTTAACTAGTAAATTTAATTCTGAAATAAATTCATATTCAAAATTGGTATTTAAATGAGTCAGTGAAATGAGATAATTTAAAATTCACTGTTCCAAAAATAAATAGTAAATGAATTAAAACTAATAATATTAGTAATAAAAAATTGTATTGATATGTGATAAATACTTTTAGATATATCTTTAAAGTTATATAAAAATGTATTCTTTTTTTGGAAATAAGTGTATTAAAAACCCATAGACTTTTTATAGACAGTTAATATACAAATTGGCAACATGAGTATTCATTTCTTAAAATTTATCAAAAAAGATAAAAACAATTCTAACTCATTTAATAATTATATGTTGCTACTTCTTACGCGATGAATAAGCAATAAATCAAATTTTGTACATTAAATTTTTTTATTTGTATATTTTTGTTTTCATTTTTTGCATACATTTAATTAAGATTTAATGAAATAATCCAAAAAAAATGTTTGATCTTTAAAATAAAACTATCTAAGGTTTTATTCACACTTTCTCTTTTCTTACATGAATTCAATAGTGATTAATAATTAAAATGTTTACGACAGATGGATTTAAAAAAGTATATTATTGTTTATAATTTTTTTATATAAAAATATGTAGTTTTTGATTTTCTCAATACATAGATAAAATATTTGAATTTTATTTTATGCAATCAAAAATATTAAATGGTAATAAATGATTAATGTGTTTAAATAAGAAAGATTTTTTTGTAAAATAATATTATGATGTTTCTTGTAATAAAAAAGTTAATTATTTTTTAACAATTCAAAAATTTTAAATGTATATATTAAATTTTATATTGTAACAATTTAAATTTTTAAGATAATCTATTACATATTGTATATATGTAAGCATGTATTAATATATGAAATTATTTTTAAAAATTGATAATGAGATATGTTTTTCCTACTATGGTATGTGTATTCATTAATCTAGATTTTTAAAAATGGATATTTAAAGTATCGAATAAATTCTAGCAGTTGTTTGTATAGAAAAATAATGTTTCTTATTATTATTAAAATATCTTTAATTTTTAAAAATAATATTAAATTATTTAAATAAATAAAATAAAGTGTGATTAAAATTAGATAAATGAGAAAGTATAATTAGACAAAATATTTTTATTTGTTATTTAATAGAATATTAAATCAAATATATTTTATATTATAAAAAAATATTTCTTTATTACATTTTTTTAAAAATGTATTTATTTAATATCGTCATTTTTATTTATATATACACTAATTTCAATTTAAATTCATAATAGCATAATTACTTTACTGTTTTATTTAAAAACGTTTTTGCTATTCAATATGAATATAGCAATTTAATTGTAAAAGACATATTTTTTCCATTAAGAATATCTACAAATGTTAAAATCAATTGATGATACATTTTGTATACAATTGTATTCAAATGACGAAACTGTTGATATTTTATCTTTTGTAATGCAAGTTTTTTTTGCAAATAAAATCAATGTAACATGTATTCATAAAAAAAATTTTCAGTTTTAATTTATGAAAAAGAAATATTTTATTGAACTCTGGTAGTTAGTTTTTATTTTCAAACGAACTAAAATTAATTCTCTTTTACTTCCTATTTACTTAGAAATATTGACTTTCTTTAAAATAAACCATATTAGATTTTTATTATATATATATATATATATATATATATCATAATAAAAATCTAATATCTATTTTTTTATTTTTAAATCAAACTTTTTAAAATATTAAACTATAAATCAGTTAATATTTCCAATTACTGATTATTATTTTTTTTATAAAAAATCTGCATTTAAACAAGAAGGAATAAAATATTTTCCAGTTGAATAATTTTGAAGAATAAATACTCAAAAACACTTTTAAAAAAATTAAAGAATATTTTTAAATATAATATAACAAAATTATAATTTTTTAGTTCTTCCAATGTATAATCAATTTTAATAAAATTAAAATTTAAGTTTAATAAAATACACAAGATTAAAAACTCATACAATAAAAATTCAAAGAAAGTAACAACTGTTAAAAAAGGTATTAAAAGTATTTTATAATATAGAGAACTGTTTAAGTATTTGAACAATAATTAATTTTCACGAGTATTCATTTAGACAGCCCATTCTTATTTTCATGATCCGTTCCGGTATGAACTCCTATTTTCCGTCTGGTTTCATATAACGAATCTTTTACTAAACGTAACTTGGAACAATTCCAATAAAACTATAATAATATTATTAAAATGACGCTTTTGTATTATTTCGCTCTACATAACTTGCAGTTAAACTGTTTTAATGTACATATATAAAATGTCAAGTTTATTTTGTATCCTAAGTGCATTGTATGTATTTATATATATATATATATATATATATATATATATATAAATACATTGATAATTATTTATGGTATGTGACAAGATATCTCTATCAAATTGTATTTTGTATTACAAAAAATGTGCAAGTCATATTAATAAATGCACTACATTTTATAATTATGGTTTGCTGCTAATCAATAACTATTTCTTATATAAAAAATAGTCGAAATTCACTAAGTGAAATTTATTTAAAAGTAAATATATAATTAAAATTCCATGATATTTTTTTATATTAAACTGAAAAAAAACTAAATTTAATCAAAGTGAAATTAATAATAAAAATTAGATATCAATAAATACATTGTAGAATAATCTATTAACAAACTCATTTTATTGAAATATGTGATATTTTTATTTTGAAGAATTCTGCAAATTTTTATTTATTTTTAAAAAATATAATCAGTTGTTAAAAAAATTCTTCATTCTTACAATTTGTCTATGAAATTGATTACTAATAGAAACGTCGCAAAATTGTCTAGGTAAATAAAAAAAATAATTAGTTTTTTTTAGAAATTATTTGTAAATAAAAACTTAAAAAAATTGCAATTAAATTATCACGTACAAAAAGTATAAATTAATTTAAGAGAAAGTAATTTATTTTAATGAATATCTAATATTATCTATTGTAAAATAATAAAAAAGGGATAAAAGTAGTCGAAATTTTAAAATACCGGAAATTATATATATATATATATATATATATATATATATATATATATATATATATATATATATACATGAGCACATTCATAAAAATGCATAAAGCATATCAAATATCTCACAAAAAATTCACTATGACGTATTTTGCTCACAAACGTTGCAGTAACATTCCTGCACGTAATCTCCTACCATTTCAATTTTTAGCTTAAATTGGTTTTTTACGTTTATAAAAACTATCAATACTTCGAAATATTTTCATTTTAAAATTATTTTTCTTCTGTTTTCAATTGAATGAATAAAATCTGTTATATGAATATTTTCTTGATGATATTAAAAATTGAGAAAATAATAAAATATTTATATAAATAAAATTATTATTTTTTGATATCATTTTTTCAAAAAAGGAAATTGACATATTTAAATATACAATTTATTTATTAAAAATTTAGATTTTGTATATTGTTTGATAAAATATACATATGCAGAAAGACATACAAATAAAATAAAACATTGTTTTTAAAATTAAGTGAACAGATTTGCTGTCGAGGCTAGGATAGATAAATGATGTAGTTTAATTACGGATTAAAGTGATATATTTACATAAAATATATACTGGTGTTGTCTGAAAACCACAATGAATCTCTTATTTGTTGAAAAAATAGTATCCTCTATCAAGGTATTATTTGTAATTGTGATATAACATTTATTTAATAATTATATATTGTAAATAGAATTAATTAATTAATTTAAATTTTGCTTTTAAAAATTTTATTTTATTTTTAAATTAACAGAAAAGTATATTATGTACAAAAAACGTAGTTTCTTTCATAATATTATTTACTAAAAAAGCCAAAAAGGATTTCATACATACGCAATGATTTCAAAAATATACAAGTTGTAACATGTTCATTAAAATAATAAAAAGGATTAATACAGCGAACACTGTCAAGTTTTGTTATCTGACTGTTTCACCATTGTACAGATTATTTACTATGCATGACAAGTATCTGTATATAGTTTTTCATACACTTTCCATTACATAAGATTAACTTACTGGCAATAACGATATTTGGTTTTACTAACGAAGCACATTTCTATCTCCGCGGACTACAAAAAGTATACGTGCGCGGACTAGAAAAAAAAACGATAACAGTTCTTTTTATCGTTTGTTGAAGTATGATTGTACTGGAAATTATTAAATTTATTTTTTGCCAGAGCAATTGTACTTTTAACCCATACAAATGATAATGATCTTTCAAAATAAAAACTTACATGTAAATTTAATTTATATGTGAATAATTCTACCTGATGAAACAAAGAAAGTTTTTTCTTGAATGTATGTCTTTTTTATATGATCTTTGATGACATTCTGAAACTGAATAATCTTTTTCTCTATTCTTTCATGAGATCATCCTACATAATAACATTTTATACAGCATTGTTAAAGAAAATTGTTACTGAAAAATTCCATATACTTTTTATTCCATTTATATACATAAAAGCACACACATACACACACACATATATATATATATACACTGATGTGCATAAGTATTCACCGTATTGGTAACATAAACAATTTATTGATATAATTCAATAAAGTCGTTAAATAAAAAAAATATCTATTTAACTGATGAAAAATATAATATTCATTAGAAAAAAATACAAAAAACAGTAATTAATTCTATTATATAGTAGAAAATGCTAAAATAAAGACAGTAGGTTAAATTTAGACTGAGCAAAAGTATTCACAACTTATTGATAATGGCATACAATATCAAAGTTTTTATAAAATAAATGTAGCAGCATTGCAGTTTAACCAAATATTTATATTTTCCGAGGATTCCTCATTCAGTTAACGTTGTCAGTTTTCATCATTTAGTGAGTTTTACGAAGATATTTCAAAAATAGGACGCAAACAAAAAGAATCTTGTATATCCGAGAGAAAAATAATTATAAATTCACACCAAAAAAAAATAATTCATATGAGGACATTTCGGAAATAGTGTCCAAGAGTCGTACTACTGTCCGTGATATAATAAAATGCTTTAATGATACAAGAAGCATAGAAAATTGTCAAAGAACTGGTCGGCCATCTAAACTTACAGTACATGAACAACGTAATATAATTAATATTATTAAGAAAGAGCCTAAAACAAGCTCGTCCTCTGTCGTAGCACAGTTAGAAAAATATATTGAAAAAAAACTACATCCTTATACAGTACGGAGAATTCTTAAAAAGACTGGTTACAACGTCCGTGTCTGCAGAAAAAAATCCAGTATAAGTAAAGTGAATCAAACCAAAAGGTTTCAATTTGCAAATGATTATAAAAAGAAATATAATGAGGAGTTTTGGACTAAGGTTGAATGTAAATTTTGTATTTTATCGTTCTGACGCTCAAATTTTGGTATGAAGAAAGAAAAATACAGAACTGCAGAAGAATCATACACACAAAATTATTGACCATGGAGGTGGTGCGGTTGCATGGCCGTTTCTGGAGTTGGCAACCTAGTTTTTATTGACGAAACCATTAATAAGTTCCAATATTTGAATATTTTAAAATAAAATTTAAAATAAAATGCTAGAAAATTATGTTTGCATAATGAATATTACTTCTAACATAACAACCCAAAATATACGGTTCATATAGTGAAGCTTTGGGCTCTCTACAATACTCCCCATACACTGAAAACATCACTACAATCTCCCAATCTAAATCCTATAGAACATTTTTGGGATTTATTAGCGAGAAACATTCGACAGCATCATATGACCTCTAAGAAACAACTTAAATCCTTATTTCAAAAGGAGTGGGCAAATATAACATTGGAAGCAACAAAAAAAATAATTTATTCAATACCAAATCGTTTAAATGAAGTAGTAAAAAGAAAAGGGAAATAAAGGAGATATTAAACTCTTTTTTGAAAAAAATGTTGATATTTCTTCTGCATAATATTAAAAGTGGTGAATACTTTTGCTCAGCAAAAATGTAACCTACTGTATTTATTTTAACAATTTCTACTATATAATAGAATTAATTATTGTTTTTTGTATTTTTTTTCTAATGAATATTATATTTATAGAATGGGTAGGTCATGGTGTCGGTTTTTTTGGATGTGCGTGGGATAATTTTCATTGACTATCTTGAAAAAGGAAAAACTATCAACGGCGAGTATTATGCGAACTTATTGTAACGTTTGAGCGAAGAAATCAAGCAAAAACGGCCGCATTTGGCTAAGAAGAAAGTGTTATTTCATCAAGACAATGGACCAGCTCACAAATCCGTTATTGCAATGGCCAAAATTAATGAATTAAAGTTTGAATTGCTACCTCATGCACCCTATTCGCCAGATTTAGCACCTTCAGATTATTTTCTGTTCCCAAACTTGAAAAAATGGCTCAGTGGTCAAAGATTTCACAACGATGAAGAAGTGATGTGGGCGGTTAATGGGTATTTTGAGGAGCAAGAAAGTTCTTATTATAAAAAGGGTATCGAACTTATTGAACATCGCTGGGAAAAGTGTATAGAGCTGAAAGGAGATTATGTTGAAAAATAAATATATTTTTTTTCAAAATTATCTTTTTCTAATAATTATAGAAATATGCATTAATCAAAAAGTTATTTCCAAACATTTTTATATAATATTTTGTGGTATTGACATGTTGTTGACAAGTTATTTAGTCACAGTGTCAAAAACAACAGAAAATACATCTTCATGTCTTAAAATATATTATCGTTCTTTCAAAGATCTATTTTTCAAACGTTTTGAATGTAAGTAAAATTAAATAACGTTATTTCATGTTGGACGGTTTATTTTTTTGTGATGTAATAATGAACTCTTGTCTCGTCTGACATTTAAATTTTGGAAAAACTATCTGTATTTCTGTTTAAACTATTGTAGCATTCGTAACTTTATTAAATGCTATATCCACTTTATACATAAATAAATAGAGACAAATTTGAATATGCAATAAATTGATTTTGAAATTCGCACGAACTTATTATAATAACAAGATTTGTCATAAAAAAAATAGTCTAGTTTAATCTTAAACAAATATCTTGTTTAATTTATTCAAGAGTAACTGTTGAAATCAAACTAAATAAATGATTAATCTAGTATAATCAATTAATCAATTCAATACATATATATATACATATATTATATGTTAGTATTCATTTAAACAATATGTATATATTTATACAGGTAAATAACTAATGACATAACGTCTAACATAATAATAACGTAGACACATATTCGCATAGTTTACATATTAAGATAACATTTACGAATACGAAAACATTTTATTAGCACATTAATTCAATATGTTTTTTTTTTACAAATAGTCAAATTTAATTTTATCTTTTACGAACTGATATTTACATAATGCAAAACCATATATGACCAACTAGAATTTATTTCAAGAGTAGGGGTTTTTAAATATGAATTTTGTTTTGAATATAAAATTAAACATGTATCAATGTAGTTCAAAATATATCCATTTCCTACAGATTTTATTTTATTAGTCGGTTTTATAATGAACAGCACGATTACAACTATAATAAGAATTTTCTTGTAGTCAAATTTACATAATTCAAAAATTTTACTCGCTGTTTAAATTTAATCAGAAATATGAAGGTTATTGTTAAGTATTGTGTTCTGTAATATAGTTTGATTTCGTTTCATAATCGTTTGTAAATATATGTGGAAGTGTTCAGTAGTCTAGATGAGACCATATCATTCAGTGAGATTTTTAAAGTGGAGAAAATAAATGTTATTTGATTTAAGTGAGTATTTAGTTTATTAAAATTCTGTTCTTTTTAAAAAACTAATTAGTTTGAAATAGTTAGAAAATATCAGTTTTATAAATTAATTTCAACTAAGAAAATATTAATATTCGAATGGAAAATAGCAGAGAAGATGAGAAAGGCAAGAATAATTTTCCTTTTTATATGAATTTTTTTATTTGTACTTGTTTTTATATATGTTATTAATTAATAATGTAATAGTAATCTCACAATACTTGTTCAATGTTTTAAATTTTATATAAAATTGTTAATTTGTTAAAATCTGAAATAAATACTAAGAAACTGCTTTTATTATTAATTATAAAAATTGATAAAATATTTAATTAACTCGACAAACCATTTAATTATTCGATTTAAATTGTTAAAATAGGCCTAGTTTTCAAGATATTATCTACATTTATTTATTATCAATCTATTGATCTAAATTTATTATTTAATAAATTTAGAATGTAATATCTCTAATTATTTCTAGTTAGGTCATTTTTATGCATTTTTTTTACTATGGTTTAATTTTTTTTCAAATATAATTTGCTTGTATAAAACTGTAACAAACTATCATATATTATATTAATATTTTAACGATTACTATTACAACAAAAAATATCATTTAATATAAATTTCTCATAACTGCAATTTTTTCAAAATGTTATACGAATAACTATTATTATTTAGATTATTATTAAGTTATAAAATTTCTTAAAGCTGATTTTCTTCTCCATATAAAATAAATACATTAAGTTTTGCTTATAAATATAATAAATAAATGCAAAATAAATTTACTATTTTTGATTACTCGTAAATGTAATAATAATAATGTTTTTTTTTTCTTAAAACAGTTTTAATAAGTATACAAATCTAAAAATGATATCTTACGAAATAGAAAATAAAATTTCAAACTCTACAAACGAACTTATATGAATCAAATATTGTATAACATGAATAAATATGTATAATAACAATAAAATAAA
>CP092091.1:12513056-12590556 GCA_029203775.1 Neoneuromus ignobilis | reverse complement strand
ATATATATATATATATATATATATATATATATATATATATATATATATATATATATATATATATATATATATATATGCCAGCGGACGCGTGTTGCGGTTGTCGGACGCGTGTTGCGTGGAAAATAGCGGACGCGAGTTGCGGATGAGCTAGCGGACGGCATGTTATTTAGCGGACGCGTTGCGTTAACGCGGAAGACAAAACTTTTTGCGTTGAAATGAATTGAGCTGTCGTGATGCGTTATAACAGTTGTTTTTGGCGGCTGTGGCAGTCACTGTTCTCCGACAGAACTTGATACTTGCCTGGAGGAAGTGGTTAGACCGGTGCACGTTGCTGGGCATATTGCTGATTTGCACGTCGCTTTGGTGGATCGGATATCGCTTTTCGTTCGGCTGGAGCTGTCGTTTGGCGATGCTGGAGCCTCTCGTGGGATCGGATCCTGTATGACCATCTGCTGGGTGCGATCCGCATCACCGGTGGCCAAGATTTGAAGTGATGGTGGCGGTTTCTATCCGTTGACGGTCGACAGCGGCGCAAGCAGACGGGGCCGCTTGTGCTTGCTGTGTTCCGCGGGAGGATCGATGGTCCCAAGCGCACGGACGAGCGCGTTTTTTATAGACGAACTCGTCTACCGAGGGAGGCGGAGATCACGATAGGGTGGTGTTCCGCACATAGTGGTGCGCGGCGCGCATTTAACACCTATTGGCTTTAAAATTGTGGAAGTTAGTTTTTATATTTTATTACATTTTAATTTATCATGCTAATTTTATTAATTTATATTATATAGCTTAAATAATAGGAAAAATTAGAATATATTATTTTAAATATAACTTGGCTATTCAGCATCGGATACAATCGCTGATTGGGAGCTGCGTGTGGGCCTTCGATTACATATATATATATATATATATATATATATATATATATATATATATATAAAAGTTAGCTATATATATATATATATATATATATATATATATATATATATATATATATATATATATATAAAATATATGTATATATGTGTGTGTGTGTGCATCTGTGATTTGTGTCCCTTACGTACAAACCATCATGAAAATATATCTTTCTAATTTCAAATAGAGACATACGTACGTTTGTTACCGATATTGGTTGTTTTTTTATATAACTTGTTCAGATATTTATTATTATAAGACTGTTGCGACAGGGTAACCATCTCAGTCTTGTATTTGATTTTCGCATGTTCAGATTTGATGTATGCTGTAAATCCTTATATAATATGCATTGCTATTTACATCAAAATTAAAGTAAATAAAATTAGTAATAATATAAATAATAATTAATTAAATAATATTTTAAAGTAACTTTAATCACATTTCATTTATAACACTTTTTAAAAAATATTTTTTATTAAAAAAGTGTTTTTAAGAAATACCTGAATACCAAAAGTAAGTACATATGTTTTATTTATTCAATAATATTTTTTTTCTTTATTATATTTGTGATTTATTTTTCTATTGTTTTAATAAATGAATATTTTTATTAAAATATATTAAAAAAAAATTAAAATAATCTAAAACAAATCAAGGTATCATAAAAAAAACTATATTAATAGTAATTTCAAATGTGATATGAATGAATTGTATTGAAATAAATTGTTAAATTATTTAAAAATTATAGTATATTTAAACTTTGTGTGTGTGTATATTTTGAATCTGTGATTTGTGTCCCTTACGTACAAACACAAGATAAATTAAATTAATTAACCGAATTAAGTTGTTACTTGTTAATTTATTATTATAAGATTGCGACAGGGTAACACTCAGTCTTGTATTAGATCAAATTTTATTATTATTTTTATCTATTTACAAAATTAAAGTTAAAATTAGTAATAAATAATAATAAAATTAATTGATATTCTCTTTAATTTTTTGGAATAAGTGAAAAAAAGTTTTATTTTTGTACCCAAGAAATATTTTCTAAGTAAGTACATATTTTTATTTACATCGTTTTTTTTTTTATTACATAGAATTAAAATATCTCTGTTTCAAATTGAATAATCCACAAATAATATAAATATAAAATATCTAAAAAGATCAAGAGTATCATAAAATTTATATTAATAGTAATTTCAAATGTGATATGAATGAATTGTATTGAAATAAATTGTTAAATTATTTAAAAATTATAGTATATTTAAACTTTATATTTTGAACACACAAGATAAATTAAATTAATTAAAAAAAACCTTAACACTTATTTCTAAATTAGATCAAATTTTATTATTATTTTTATCTATTTACTTTCAATACAAATAATAAAAATTAATTGATGTTCTCTTTAATTTTTGGAATAAGTGATAAAAGTTTTATTTTTTGTACCCAAGAAATATTTTCTAATTATTTTTTTAGTACATCGTTATTTTTTTATACATAGAATTAAAATCCTCTCTTTCAAATTGAATAATCCACAAATGATATAAATATGTATCAAAGATAAGGAGTTACTATTTTTTTTAATATTTTCTCATCTAAGTTGTTCTGTTATTTCATTTGAATTATGTAATCTGAAATGTCTATTTAATATGAAATAAGGAACTTTTTTTGTACACTATTTATTCCACATTTCTCTAATTAAATATAAATTACCTATACTTTGTCACTGCTCAGTAAACAATCTCAACAAAGACAAATATGCTGTTAAGTATATTCCTTAGTAATTAATTTTATAAAGTTAAAATTATTTAATATTTTTACTTATAATATCAAAAATAAATCAATCTTAATATAAAAATAATTCAAACTACAATATAAATTTGTCAATTTTTATCAATTCTATTTTTCCTTGAAAAAATTTAATATATCTAAATTTATTTATTTTATCTTTAAATATAATTTTATTTATTTTGTTATATTTTTTGGAATATTGAATTTTTTAAAAATATATTTTATATTTGAAAACTACATTTATAGTTTTTAAACTTTGAAAAAGACATATAATATCATTGAAAGTTAAAATTTTGCAATATTTTCATTTATACAGAAATATCAGTATACTAACTATTAAAATAAAAAATATTATTTCTATAAGAAATGACACTATTATGATGATGATCATTTTGAGTGCGTGTAATTATTATAATAACTAAAATAATAAATTAAACCATATATAAATTGTACATTATAATTGCTCCTTAGAGGATAATAATTAATTTAGAAAGTAAAAAATAAATATTGAGATGTTCAACTATACGCAAAATTTTTTTTAATAAAAATTTAAATTGGTAGAATTAGTTAAAAAAATATCACAAATAATTGACCAGTGCTTTTTAGGCTAATAGAAGGTGCGTTTTACAGAATATGATAGAATTTGTTATGAAACAAAAATATCTGCTTTATAAAAATCTATTAATTAAAATATAATTTGCCTCGATTAAACACTTATTTTAATATTTGTTTCTTGAAATAGGAAAAAACCGTCTAAAAAATTTTTGTAATTAAAATTCAAATAATTAAATGTTTAAAAGTAGTCTTTTAAATTACATACAATTATCACATAGAAAAAAATTACACGAAATTCGTAATATTAATTATATAAGCATTTTAAAAATGTTATGACTTAGTTTATTTTTATATTGTAATAAATAAATTTTGATGCAATTATTTTCAACTTTCACCTATAAAATTTAGTTGCTGCACCTATAAATGCCAATATTTCTTGTATATACAATAAATTAAACCAAAATACTTTTTTAATTGTTTTATAATTCAATTAATTGGTACTTGTTTTAAATATGTGAAATATTTGAGAATATTTATTAATGACAGTATACTGACTGTTACAACGAATTAATACAAATTTCAAACAGATTTAACTTTATTCAAATCATTATATTTTTACTAAAGAATGTTATTTAAAAAAGTATTATATAATTATTAAGGTATATACACTCTCACACACACCTAGACGATCTCTTCAAAATTATTCATTTTCAGCAATCTGATGTCTTTGTCTTTCAATCCACTTTGAAAAAATTTAATGCCTTTATTCTATCTATCAGTAGATTTTTTTTGAGTCTTTTTATATTTCTAGTTTCTCAATCATCTATATTTATCTATCTATTTATATATATATATATATATATATATATATATATATATATATATATATATATATATAAATATATATAAATACTTTTATATATTAATTATATATAGTGATTTAAATAAGACAGAAAAATAGTAAAGAACAAAAAATGATAATCAGCAAGTAAATATATATCTAAACCTTTAGTCTCATTTGGGTTACCTATATAAAAAAAAATTATTTACTAGTAATAAAATTAAATTCTACAATATAATATTAACAATATAAAATGAAGAAATATCCATTAAGTAAATTATTTGTTCATATTATTAAATTTTAATCGTATAAAAAGAAATATTTTATGTGTAACAAAAATAGAGAACGGAAGTGTGCACAAAAAAAGTAAATAAAAACCTTAACAGCAATTACTTATTTAAAATAAAAAAAGTAGTATTATGTTAAGTAATAGAAAGACATTTTGTTAAAATGTATTCAAAACCTATAAATTAAAATTATATAAATAAAAAAGTAATCATTATACAAATTATTTTTTCATAATAGAATAAAAATTTAATCTCATTAGTAAATAATTTTATATAAATATCTAATTATATTTATTTATAAATGACATAAATAAAGTACTCATTATAGAAACAAATAATAGCAAGTTTTTTAGTATTAAATTTAATCTAACATTTTTTTTAAATAAGTATATTTTTATTTTTTATCTGAAAATAGAATTAAATGAAAGTTCATTCATTATTTAATTATATAAATAAATGCGTTATTAAATATATTTTAAAATAATATACATGTTTTGCTTTACTTTACTTGACAGTGAAAGTTTGCTTTTTTAAGGTCACTGTCATAATAAATTGACATAATTGTCAATAATTAATTATTAAATTAGTCTTGTATTTACAATATTTGTAAATGTTGTTGTCAACATAGTTTAATTTTATTTAATTTTCATAGTTTTTGAAATGATTTATTGTATCAAAAATCTTAATTTTTTGTTAACATTGAATATTATTTATTGGTCGGTTTTAATTTCTTTAAAAATAATTTTAAAGCAATATAAATATACTTAGAATACAAAGACATGAAATATTTCTTGTTTTATAAAATATGTTTAACATTGATGTACATTTTTATTATTATTCAAAAACACACTTTTCTAATATTCTTGTGTTTTTTAAATCTATTAACTAATCCACTTCCAATTACTTTTCTCAAATTATTATTTACACTGGGGTTTTTATATAATATTTATCAGGTTCAAAAAATCATACAATTAATTTTATTGTAATATTTTTATTAAAACATTACTTCTAAAATACTAATTCATTATAACCATATTCTAAAATAAATCTTAGAAAATAAAATAGCTGCACAACATCATATCTTAGTTTTGCATTGATTATATAAAAAATAGTTTATATATTACAATTTCAATTCCTTTTGGCATATTTTTTTACAAATTTCAAAACTGTAGATTATTCTGAATGTATTTTATATGTTTTTAACACAGTTGCGAGTTCTATTACTTAAAAGTTGATAATAAAAAATTACACTCGATAAATCGATTTTGTGGTGAATATTGATATGAAATTGAATCAGCAGTTAATTATAAATGAATTTATTTTTAAATAAAAGCTAACAATTTGTTTCAAAAAGCAAAATATAACATATGTGATGTATATAACTCAATAGAACGTAAATTCATAATATGATGTAATAAAAATATTAAAATGTTAATGTAAATGAATGATGCAGGTACTAATTTGTGTTAGGTGTTAGTGACAATCTTCTAATATTGGGTTTGTCGTATTCCTCCATACTCATTCCTCGAGATAAACGGCGATCAACACCAGGCATCATTACGGAAGATAATAATCCTTGACCTTTGCAGAACAATAGAATACTTTGTGCTACTTTTGCTGGCTACAAAAATAATTTAATTCATGTAAAATCAAAGTAAATGTTTATTTTCAAATATACACACACTAAATAATGCTTACTGTTTCAGCCATAACGTCACCAGCTTTTTCCATTTTTAACAGTGTTGTCTTTTCTTTATTCATGTCTTTAAAAAGTTTCTCGACTACTGTAGCATACGGATTCATAAGTCCAGTGATTAGAAGAATATCAACTTTACAGTCTTTTAATGACAAATCCTTACGGCTAAAATTTACAAAAATAATTTGCATTATGTAATTTAATACTGAAGTTAATTCGATTTTTAAGAAAGAATTACTACTTCAACATTATAAGATTTTATTAGAGCGTTCAGTAAAATCACCTATTGATAATTTGTTTGTACTTTTGTAGGTTAAAATTCAATTCGATTATGTTTATGATTAGTTAACATATTTTATGTTTTTGTACTCTTTGATAGTGAAAATTCATAGAAATTGACAACAATGGTAACAAATAATTAATAAAAGATTATTGAACACTGTAATAAGATGTTATAGAATTGAAATAGTTATTTATTTATAAAAAAATATATAATTTATTTTAATAGACTAATAACAACAATTTCATAAATTTTTAATAATTACATTTGCTAAAACAAACAATTTAATTTTTTTTTTAAATGAATTAAATTATTTTGTCTAGTCTTTTTTTGTATTCATTCATACATATTTATATGTATGTATAATCGATATAAAATTCACTTACGTTAAAAATGCGTTTACATATTGCTTCAAGTTGCGGTTATTTAATGAGCCATGGAGTCGTTTTAGAAAATCTTCAACTACCTTCTCTTTATCTGTATTAGAGGTATCTTTGAAAATTTTCTAAATAAAGTAAAACATCCCACATTAATTAACATCCAGTTTTATTTGTAACATAAAAACTGAATATTAACTTACGTGACCAAATTTGTGGTAAACAAGGAAATCTTCTGTTGATTGACTAACGCTCTGTCTACCTGACCAACTAATATACTAAAAAAAAATATGTAGAAATTATATAAAACACACAATTTCTAGAGAATAATCTGAAATAAGTATTTATTAAAGTTACCTTATTTTTTATTGAATCTTTAACTGAGGCTGCACTGCCAGTGCAATTAATTAGAATTAAACCAAGTAGTCGTGATGAATGTGCAAGGCCGAAACGAGCGAGTACATTTGCTCCTGCACCCTCTCCCAATCCTATAACGTATTTTATTTGAAGTACGTCCAAAACTGTAATCAGACTTTCTCCAAATATTTGAAACGTTGGAAATGTGAATCTGTAAATATAAAATTTTATATCAAAACCTTGAAATTAAAAAAAAAACATGAAAATAATGCTAATCAAATATTTTTATAAAAAAGAATCGTAGTTGATAGATACGTATATTAATATATTATCAAAACATTTATTGTTGTGAAGTCAGTTAGCTTTAAACGAATCTT
Organism: Neoneuromus ignobilis; assembly: GCA_029203775.1. NCBI lineage: Eukaryota > Metazoa > Arthropoda > Insecta > Megaloptera > Corydalidae > Neoneuromus > Neoneuromus ignobilis. The sequence continues at coordinate 12,583,083 of CP092091.1, read as the reverse complement.
AAACTATAAAGTAAATATTTTATTTCAATTTAATTCTTAATTTATTTAAATAAGGAAATAGTGAAATTATTAATATTTTGTATTTTATTTTATATAAATTGCAAACATAATCTCAATTATGATTATATATTATTGTGGTTATAAGATAACAAATATATTATTGTTTTTTTCAATTACAATTTTAAAATAATTTTAGAATAGCTACTACATTTTTTATTAAAATTATTTTGAAATGTATAAAATTATATTTTATTCCAAAATTCACATTTCGGAAAATAAATAAACACTATATGTTTACTTGTATGCCTGTTTATTTATTAATTTGTCAAGAATAGAACAAAAATGTCTTTTTCGTCATTTCTTCAAGACAATGCAATTTCTAAATATAATTTTCCATATTTATGCAGCATTAAAAAAGATTGACGTTTTCCGTTTAAGTTTCTTAATCGTTGCAATCTGTAAAATCTTTTTCGTTGCATGCAAATTATCACGTAACATCGTCCAAACCGTCCACTCGACAATTATGGAAATTTTTTACAAAAACAATATTATTGTTGCACGCCTATGTAAACATCATGTTAATTTTGTAGCCGACTATCAATTTGCTCAATTTAAATTTATGGAACACAATTAACCTCAATTAGCAAATGTGGTAAATAGTACTGGTATTCATTGCTTATATTTTAACCAGCTTAATCCAGTTTAAGCTGTTTTTTCTTTATTAATTTGTCATATTAATTATCGAATTGTTTTACAAAATGTCCTTGTGTTCGACATAACATATTAGGATTGATTAAAAAAACGTATTACAATTTAAATCGGAATTTAATTGACGAAATAAATTGATAAGATAATAAAAATATTTTTTATGATTGTTTTATCTCTAATTAGCATATAAAAAAATGTTATGAGGTAATTGAACTATCGAGTTAATAAATGTTGTTTAAAATATGCATACGAATTAAATCAATTTTTCCTGTTTTATTTGGAATTTTACAATGTATTTATTTTTATTAATTTCATACTGATTTTGTAAATATTTTTTTGTTGGCATAGGAAATGCACTTACTAACAGTTGTTGGCATATGCAATGAAAATATTTCATTTGACAATACTAATTGTTTAAATAAAAATACTCATTTTGACCTAATTTTGAATGCCAACAAAAATAGATGCTTTTTGATTTTTGTATGATAAACATAAAAGAGAATTTATTTCGAAATTGAGTTATATATAGAAAAAAAGTTATATATTTAACATATTTTGTTGAAAAACTTCATCATATTAATACTTAGTGATATTTAATTTTAATATTAAAATCTAAATATTTTTTATAATATAAAAATATTTACGTTGACTATTTTTTATCTGTTAATTAATTTTACATATTTTTATTAAAGATTTTTTTAATAATTCCAAAAATATTTATAAATGAAAACCCTGAATGAAACTAGTTAATATTTTTTTTGTAAAAAATAAATGTACTGAAAAATTAATATTATATTTTTTTTTTTTATAATCTTAAATCATTTTATAGCATTATTTTTTATATATTTTTTCTTAAAAAATCTAATAAAAGCATTTTTATTTATGTACTTGTAATAGTTTTTGTTTTTTATTTATTAATGTATTGTATTATTTTTGAGAGTAGAAGAAATACAATTACATTATTTGTTTGAAAAGCTAAATTATGAAAAAAGTTCAAATACTATAATTATAACTATTTTGAATAGATATAAAATTGATTTAATATTCAGTATCAAATGTATTTATATTTAATACCATTTAAAATATGTAAGTGAAGTAACATTTAGAAATTAAATAATTTAGAACTTTTTTTTAAGAGTACTTGTCAAATCAATATGTAGTAATCAATTTAATGGATAGATAAGAATTTAATTATATTATAAAAATAATAATTTATTTTTCAAAGAAATATACAATTCTTGATCATTTATTGTTGTGAATGTTGTGATAGACTACATTTTGTATAACAAATTTACTTTTTAATTCCATTTGTGAATGCGATAAGAAACTCCTATTTGCATATATTAAAGACAATTTCATCAGATCGAATTTCACACTAAGTTTCAAATGTTATCGAAAACAGATGTATACTGCAATGTGATACATTATTGTTAAATATTTTTAGAACTATATACATGTTATATTTCACGTATTGTAAAAGATAAAACATGCATTGAAACTGAGTACTCTAACATTTTATTTTATAAGAAATATAAATAAATTTATACGATGATCTAATATAAAAGAAAGATAAAATGTAGTATTCAATGTATTGTAAGAGCTTAGTATTAAAATAATAATATTTATGGGTGCTAATAATAATTAAAAGTTAATAAAAAAATGATTTCAAATATTAGAATTTATTATTAGTAATAGTACTGTGATAAGTTCACTTTAACATAAATAGAACACTTAAGACTATAAGATTTTATAAACTTTTTAAAAATACTTATTGTTCACTTTATTTTCTTATACACATTTCGATGATATGAAATAAACTATTCTATAATAATTATTAAATACTTTTATAAAATATTGTGGTCTTGTAGGAGAATGAGTTATCTAAACTAAAATACAAATTACTCAAATGTACGAAAAATATTGAAAAAGTATTCTTGAACTAATAAAAATTATTTTTGTTTATAAACACATTGATTTAATTTTCTACTTAACTTTTTATACTCTCATACACAATAGCTATTAAGCGCATTACACAGTATCGCATTTAAAATATTAGATTAAGTATGCATTTCCTTGATACGGAAAAGATCATTATCATATTAGATTTTACGAAGATAACATTGATTAAAATTATCTAAGATTGTTGCACTTGGTTAATTCAAGTCACTATTTGTTACAACTATATTTTATTGTATGCAAATTCATAATGGAATTGACATACATAATGCCAAGGTTTTGTATTTAAGTGTATAGACAGAACGATGCATGAATATATAAAACTATTATGAGTATTATAAATGGCACTAAATGTGTAGATAAGTTTACTGAAAATAAAGTATTTGTTGAATTGGTGAGGACGTTTTAGATTAATATACTTACGATTCGGGTAATGGTTCGGCGTTATCTTCATGTCCAGGAGCATCCACATGTATAAAAATTGAACGATCTCGAATTTCTGACATCGAATTATGTTCTAAGAACTCGTGGAACGATTTGTCTAGAATATTTTTTTAAAAAATGTAATAATTAGTAATATTACAAAATGTATGTATATATGAATAAATTATATATATATATATATATATATATATATATATATATTATTCATACATACTGACAAAAAATTTTCAAGTCAAATTAAAAATTAATTTTTGATAAAATTTTATAACGTCTTTACATCAAAAAAATCAAAAATTTAATTAAAAAATATCATATGTATGTGCATACATGATTTATATGCACACACACACACACACACACACACACACACACACACACATACACACACACATACATATATATATATATATATATATATATATATATGTGCTTATGTGTGTGTTTAATATCTCTGATATTTAACATTTTCAAATGAAATGAAATATATGTATGTGTAAATGAGAATTTAAAGAATTTAATATTTTTTAGAAAAATACTTTTTAATCATTATTGTTTTTTTTATAAACAGTAATTGTAGTGATAGAACATATTTTTTAGTATTTTATATTATAAATACAGAATTGTCAGTATTATTAATAATTAACTATCAACATAAATAAATAATCTATTTTAAATAACACTTAAAATGATATATGTATATATAGAATTTATATAAAAAAAATATTTAGTTTATAAGTCTACCTATAATAAATATCAGAATAAGTAATTATTATTGTTATTAATTATCTTACAATGTTGTAGTATGAATCAACATGAGTTACTAAATTTTTCTAAATCAATTTTACAAGTTTTATAAAACATTTAAATGATATTTTGTCACAAAATGAATAAAAAAATCAATATATATATATATATATATATATATATATATATATATAAACATATACATGTGTGTGTGTGTGCATAATGTATGTATATTATAATATATACACAAATTATTACATACCATTAGGTAATTTAATCATATTATGTGTTATGACAGAAATCACATATGTATTACAATAAAAAGAAGGTCAAAGTAATGTTCTATATTTAGAGAACGTATTAATCCGATAATAATACATTTGTTATTTAAATATATGTGCTATATGTGATTCATTGTCAGGTATTTGAATCAATATGTATAATTTTTATTCAATGAATACCAAATATTGTATGTATATATATATATATATATATATATGATATGTATATTTGTGTTTACATAAATATTTATATATAAATTTAAATATTCTGTAATAATATTTAAATTTACATGTTTTATTTGTATTTAATGTTCATATATTAAAAAATTAAACATACAAAAGATATATCGTTTTTCATACACCGAAAAATATATGGTTAATTATTGATTTATTTGTGTATTTTTATAAATCGGTAATTTTATTGTACATAAATGATCTATAACAGATGAAATAATCTTTGAGCTATTGAATGTAATTTTTTATTTAATGTGCAAATCAATATTTATTCATTTTTATTCAATACCTTAATATAATAAAATCTTAATAACAAGTCTGTGTTTATATTTTCTTTCTTTTTATGAGTGTCTACGTATTTATGACTTAAAAGATATTTGCTATATTTATTTTTTTACAATAAATGTAGTTCTGTATAGAAGACAGGAGATTTTTGATTATAGTCATATATTCAATAAAAGTAAAAAATGATTATCAACAGAAAAAATTGTAATTTATCAACAGACTTTTTTCTCTACAATATTTATGATATTTTTTAAATCTTTGACAAAAAAATGTTGTCACCATTTCGTTTGAGGACTTTTATGTGTCTATAGAGAATATACAAAATAATAGAAACACAAGGGAATTTGTGTAGTTCTCTAGGATATTCAATATTTTGTATATCTTTCGTATATATTTACAAAACACACACACACACACACATATATATATACATACGATATTAATTCTAAAAATGCTATCGATATTCTGTAAATAAAAAATAAATAATACTTACGGTTGCATCCTAAATCATGTACTGTGAGAAATACTGCTTTTTTTTCTTGTTGTGATATATCACCCTGTAAAAAAAAATAAACTCAAAAAGAATAAAAATATTTCTTATAATTAAAAATATACACAATTGTGTTATTTTTCATTTTACAGTCAATTATTTTGCATCAATTAAAAATATTTTTCTAAATGTATTAAAATAATAATTTTAAAATAAAATACAAATAAATTAAATCATGTCAAAAATTTGTATGAAGATATAAGAACATAAACATATTTCTGTTATACAATCCATCAAGATGTGCTTTTTTATATAGTTTGGAAAAAAATGTTTTTTTATAATATATAAATAGTTAATACAAATATTATTTTCACATTTTTACTTTACATTATATAGAATCTTATGCATTTTTTTTATAAAGAACACACTCTCTCTCTCTCACACACACGTATATATGTATATATATATATATATATATATATATATATATATATATATATATATATATATATACTATTTCATTTTTGAACACTTATATAATCAATAACTTGAAAAACGTGTAAAGTCGAAATGATGAAATTCTAAGTTATTAGTGGCTTAAAGAACGCACACACGCATACTTATCTAGATACATGTACATATATATATATATATATATATATATATATATATATATATATATATATATATATATATTCGTGTGAAAATATCTAAAAATAACATTGAAAATATGGTTCATTGGCAGTAGTTTCATAGAAGTAAAATGATTGTTATTCATTCGTAGACAATCAATTTTGGCACTAAATATTTAATAGCAAATTCTTAGTTAATTTCAAGTGTCGTTAAGATATAATCTGTATTGTCAATTTTGAAATTTGTACTTAAATTTTGGCATACTTCTTTATACAAGTAAAAATTATGTAAGAGGTTTCACTCAGTTTTTGTAGAATGTAATTTAATTATTTACACACACACATATATATATATATATATATATATATATATATATATATATATATATATATATAAATGTTCCAAAAATAATAAAAAAATATAAAATTTATTTATACAAGAGGAAAAAATATTAATATTCAATTAATATTATTTTAAATAATATTAGTTTTATTAATATTTAATGTTTTTTCTTATTTAAATTTTTATTATTTAGTAATAAAATTCGATCATAAAACTGTAATTACTAATAAAAAAACTTAATTTTTAAAATAACTTTATCTTTTATTATATAAACAAACTTTTATCATTACTTTTAAACATATCTATTTTATATATTAAATTTAATAATGTAAATTGTTTATTAATAAGATTTGTACATTAGTGGTTTCATTATTTAATATAATTGTGATATTTTTACCAAAGAAATAATCTTAAATAGCCTCTTTGATTTTTAGCTGACTAGCTCATCTACTAAAATTAGATAAAAGAAGGGAATTGATCCTAAACTTAATTATATTTATAATGATAAACTATTTTTACAGTTAGATTTGGCACTGTAGTTCATATTTTTTAACAAAGCATTCATTTTTTAGCATCTTTGTTAAACAGTGAAGGTAACCAAAAATCAAAATTTCAGTTTTTTTTAAAAAATATAATTATTATTTAAAAAATATATGTTAATTAAATGAACTTATTTGTTTAAAGAGAAGTAAAACAGATAATAATATGAGTAGTTAAAAATATTTTATAACTGTAATTTTCTGAATTATAAATTTAAAAATAATATAAACTATCATAACAAAATAAATACATTATTAACAACATATATATAATTGTTTATATTCACACAAAATATTATTTTATACGTGACAAAGTGCAGAATTGTCATGAAGATGCTGTATATTTAATCTAAGTAACAAAGTGCAGAAAGTATTTTGATAATTAATAAATTTCAAGGTTTTTGTACTCGCTGTTTACTCGATTAGAACGAACTGTGCTTATTATATTTTTAACTTTTGACCTCTTTATTTAATTCATCCTAGTTAAGTGACGTTCAGTTGCTTCATATCCATTTGGAAAATGCTACAATAGAAAAATATACGTCTGCATGTGCATTTATAATAAACCGTTTAATTTGGCAGAATGCATGGGCTCATTTTGTCATTGTGAATTCTGGACCAATTACACGTTCGTGTAATTAGGTTGATATCTCTATATATACACATTCACACACACATATACACACACACATATATACATATATATTTAAACAATTATTAATTTTTAATTTAAAACATAAACCATATGTTTTATGATTTATATGAATATATTTACAATAAAAAAAATATGACACAAAATATATTCATATATTTTAAACAAACAGGTTTTAATTGAATATCAAATACAAATCTGATATTTATTGACAATTAGTAGTCATTTTAAAGCTATCAAATACATAATAATCAAAGAAAATTATAAGTAATGAATATTTAAACATAATTAATTATCAGTTATTATTTAATAATATTAAATTAACATTTTAATATCTCATTTCTCATATTAAAAATTACTGCTATATTTAACAAGGATAGAAAATCTTTTTTTAATTTACGTCGAATTTAAAATAGTTTTAATTAAATATTATTTTAATTCTTATAATAAAAAAATATTGAAATTTAAATGCATTGTAATTTATTAGTGTGTTTTATTAATTATTTAAATATATTAATATTATGTCTGTTTTATTAGTTATTTATATTTATTAATATTATGTATGTTTTATTAATTATTTAAATTTATTAATATTATGTTTTATTAGTTATTTAAATCAAATTAAAAACATTTTTTGACAAATTTTATTCAAGGATATATTTTTCTTATCTTCCACAACATTGTTCTATTTTTAATAATTTTTATTTAAAAATCTTTTAAAATTTATATTTAGTCAGTATTTCTTTAAAAAATATTTAGTTTATCTAAATTTCTTTGTGAAATCAGAAATATGTGATAGCTTTTGAAACTATGTTTGGAGAATATGAACGATGGTTTATCATTTTCCAATCATACTTTTTCAATCTTAACAAATTATTTTGTGTTATCTTGCGGAAAAGTCGCTTGTTATTATTGAGCATATATGAAAACATTTATATTTTTGAAGTGATTTATTTTCTTGCATTACAGTTCTTTTCTGTTAATTTCATTACAATTTGGATTTAAAATTGTCTTTATTTTCTTATTTACTTTTTTGTTTATATACATTTGTATTTTTTACTATTATCATCAGATCTGATTATAATAAAATTATTTATAACACTGTATATAATGTCATGGCAAGTGAATATTTTTTAATATGCATTTATTTATTTGTCAATAAGTTATTATTAAACATTTATAAAATTTATAGTATTAAGAAATAATTGATCTGTAAAAAAGTGATGTAGCTATAGTACCAAACCAATTAGGATATTTTATGTATGTTTTACATGAAATATTATTCTATTTTATCATAAATTTTAATTAGTATTAGAGAAATAATGTAATGAATTGTTGAATTTTAAAGTTTGTCATTGAAACTATGTTGTATTGAAACAAATAATAGTATAAAACGTGATAAACACATTGTATATGTTAACATTACAACATTTCTATCTATGATACAAGAAAAAAATGTGTACACGTTTTCTTGAATAGTTTGTATACGTCCGCAGTAAGTTATTCCACTGCAAGTGATACAGTCGTAAATAAAGTAATAAAAATACCTAAAAATAAATTTAACAACCCTAAGAAAAATATGTTTGTAATAGTGCCTGTTCCATTTATTTGTGTAAATTTGTACGATGCTATCATTGATTTGGCAATGAATTGGTTCAATATTTATTAACAGAGTCATTTTCAAATACTACAAAATTCATAAAAGTGTTTAATGATCACTTATTATTCTCTTTTCGAGTAAAACGCATTTCTATGACCTTGCTATTATATAATGCAATTCTTTAAAGATGCCAGCATAAATGATAAATAACTATTAACATTTTTATAGAATTTTGTAATTGAAAGAAGTGATTGGTTAATGAAAACAAGTTTTTATTATATGAATAAAAATCTGAAAATTCCAAAAAAATGTTTCTGGTATTTAAATTTGATGATCATAAAATATTAAATGTGGTAAAACTAATTGAGAAATATAGTTTTGCACTAGGACTAAATTTAGATCCATGATTTAGAGAAAATTTAATTCTCCATAAAATATTCTCATTTCTATCTTTTTCAAAAAATATATATCTGTACTATGAAAATGGATGTTATTAAATTCACAAAGACATAGAAATAGATAATAAGAAATTGTTGAATATTTTGACAAAAAATCCGTTTGAAATTATTAACTGATTAACATTTTTCAATGGAAATATTAATCAAAAAGCTTATAAAATGCACTTTCAGTAATTATATTCCTTATTTCATTTATTTATGTAAATCCATACTGATATTATACGAAAATCTTATAAAATATATTTATTTAACTATTTAATTCTAATTCTGTGTACATGTTCTTATTTAATTATTTTATATAAAATCTTAAAATAACTATTTCTATTGTATTTTTTATAACCAATTTTGAATTTTTGAAACTTGTACTAAATTCAGATAGCTTGTAAATGTTTTTTTACGAGTTACTTGAATTTAATACAGCTGCCAAAACAATTTGTTACATATGTAATAACAACACTAACCATAAAATCATTAAAAAAGAATTAAATATTTGATAGATTGTATATTCTTCATTTTATAATAGATAATAAAAACGTTTTAAAAAAGATATGTCGAATTTGGTATTCAAGAGATTTTAATACACATTAAATTAATAAAAAAATCATAAATTTCAATATATTTTTGGTCATTTTTGAATATTGTATATTAAAAAAAATATAATATTTTTCAGGGAAAATCTATTAAATTTTTAATATAAAAATGCATTTTTTATTTTCTGCTAATAAAAATATAGTATTATTTATTTAGATTTTTTAATATACGAATAAATTATAAATTAACTATAAAAATAAAAAAAATGTAATTCTATATAAAAAAATAATTTAAATATAAATCGTCATTAAAAACATGATTAATGGAAAATTATACTTCTTTCGAATTTATAATAATTTTTCTATATACTCGTAAATTAAATTGTATTCTCACTAAATATATATTTACATAATTTAGTTTTTAAATTGAAATATTAAAAATTATTAATATTTTTTTTTAGAATTACAAGTTAAAATAATAATTTTCATACAAGTAATTTATAGCAACAGTAAAAGGTAAGATATTTTTAAATAAAGAAATGTATAGAGAAATAAATGCCATATTTACTTAATTTTTATAATCACAAGAAATGAAATAAAATTGCGTTTCAAATAAAAATCATTTACATTGATTGTTATAATTTTAATTCTAGTGTTTCATCGACGCTATATAAATAAATAGATATTTATGTGTACTTTTTTAACGTACATTGTTATTTAAAATTAAAGAAACGAGTATTTATAGCATTTTCTGTGATCTTATTTAAAGAAACATAAAAGTTTAAGTCGTAACATTTATTTATTTCGAAGAACGAGGCAGAGGTCGCGTTACAATGAAGAACTGTAATAAAAAAATTGTTGAAACGAAATATATGCGTTTTGATTGAAGTAAAATGCGAATCTATTGTTTCGCTTCGAATAAAAATGTTGTTGTCTATTAAAAATAGATTTCAACTAAAACAGTAGTGACGACAGTAGTACATCTGGTTTGGTAATTGCTCGTTGGTAATCGTCAATTAAAACATCTGTTCATATGTTTGTTTGTTATCTTAAGGATATTCATATACGCTATCATAATACAATATTGAAGATATGTGGAGTCATGTATTTTTTTTTTAAAGATTGACAATTGATTTTTTCCAAATAAAATATAATAGAGAAAACGATTAAGAATTAATTTCTTAAATGGATTGTACACAAAGAATTTAATTTTTGTTTGTCCATATGTTGATAAATTTTAAACTGCAAGATTATTTATAGAAAATATTTTTAACTATGTAAATCTCTGTAAGACAATATTAAACAATATAATTTAAAAGTAAAAAATCTTAGATAATTATAAAGAAACTTTTATTTAAATTTAGTAGTTCTGTATGAGATCTGAAATTTTAATGTATATTTCAATTAGAAGTTAACTTATGAAATAATTCTTGAAGTCATACAAGCACATTTAATAGAAAATCGATTTAAAGAGAAATCAAAATATAAAAGTTTCTTTATAACGTTCAAATAAAATATAATAATTTTATTACCTGCACAAATACACTCAAATCGCCACATGCTTCCGTTTTTACAACGTATTTCTGAAAAAAAAAATTGTTATAATATATAAAAAAAATATTGTAATTCATTTCAAATCAATTATAAAATAACATGAATATATTTATTTGAATGTTTAATAATAATATGTGATATTGAAATGTATAAAATTTTATGGTATGAGAAAAACATATTATATCAACAAATAATAAAGATAAAAAAAATTGTAATAAATGTCAATATATAATCGCTCTTTGATATATTTCAATAAAAACGATTGACATTATATAAATAGCTTTTCCTTGTAGTTGTACCGAGTTTAATAAAAATAATGATGTTTATTGTAAGAGTATTTTTATAAATTGAGTAAAATTCTTTCCAACGTAAAAATATTTTACATATTGACGTTTATTGATTCTTGACAATTATCAAAATAAATATTTAACAATATACAGCTAAATTTAAAAAAATCGAAAAAAATTCTGTTTATTTTTAACGTTTCATAAAATTTGAAATGTACATAAACAATTGTCTCTTCATATACACTAAAAGAGAAAATTTTATATATATATATATATATTTATTATCGTATGATCCTCCACTAAACTTAAATTTCAACAATGTAATAAAATAATAAAATAAAATTAATATAAATTATTAACTATTATATAACGTTTTCACTTACTTTATAAACAATAATAAATTCTATTTTATACATCATTAACTATACAATGATATTAATCAAGAAGTTTTATTAACAAACATTTTATAATCTTTTCATATGCCCAGAATTACAATTCTTTTTTTACAAAAAAAATCGACCAAAAAATATTTTATTGATTCTAATTCTTTTTGGTAATAGAAAAAATAATAAAACAATATTCTGCTTACAAAGTACTTATTTTTAGAATAAGGTTAAGTTGGCAAAAACAATGTAGTTTTCAGCCACTTGGTCCTAAAACATTAAAAAGTAGTAATATATTATTAAAATGCCTAGTGAATAAAATATTGATTGTTTATGATTAATTTTCATGTTTATATTAAATTTGACATAATAATTTTTTATTATTCTTACTTGGTTACAGGAAATAGTAATAATTTTCATTTTAAAAATTACCATAAAATATTTCTTGGTACAGTGGTAATTTAAACATACATTTTATTTTCCTCAATATTAAAATATGGTTTATATTCAAGTTATTTAGAATTTTGTTACAGATAACGATTATTTGAAGTATAATATTCTACAGTTTCTAATATGAACAAAATCTCTAGTTGTTTTAATTTATGTGTGTTAATTCTTATGCATCTATCATTAGAAATTGATAAGTGTATTGAAAGATTTCTATTTTTTTATAATTTAGATTACGATATGAACTCTGAACATTATTTATTTATAAATGATTTAGTATTTCTTCGAACTACTATTGAATATTTTTCTAGCAAAAATTCATTGTCCAAACTACAAATTAATATTTTCAGTGATACAGGTGAACTATACTATAATTTAAATTCATGTAAAAAAATAAGTTCTTTAATTTTTTATATAAATTTAATATGTAATTAACACAAAAGACACTAGTTTTTAAAAGGAGAGAAGAATAATTCTATCTAACAATAATATATATATTTTAATAAAAATTAATTATTCATGTCAGTACCATAAGACTTTACGAAATTATTTAATAAATATTTTGTTAATTGTTGCTATTAAAATGTGTTTTATTGAATTAAGTAAACAGTTAGTGTTTATTGAGCATTTTTATAATTATTTGTGATATTGAGATGAGTGATTTATTTAGATAAAAATGAATTAGTCAAAGTATCAAACGATTAGTGTTTTTTTTTTTTTTAATATTTATATATATATATATATATATATATATATATTAAGTGCATATATTAAAAAAGAGTGGAAGATAATACAATATTGTTATTATGGAATTATCGCTAGGACAAAATATAGAAGAAAATTATTTTCAAATAAAAATAACGAAGAATAAAAAATATTTACAAAATGAAAAAAATATAAATAGATGGATTACATTTTATTGCAATTGCTTAGTAAAAGATCAACACTTTCACAAAGAACATATCGTCTGCAAATAAGTATTTACTGTGTTACAATTTTAGAGACGTGACAATTTTAATGATATACTAAAAAAAACATTTAAGTAACGTAAAAAGATTTTCGAAAGATATATGTTTGTATAAAATTGTAATAAAAATTCGAATGTTCAGTCACGCCGTGAAACATGTGGAAAAACTAAAATAGAAAAACATGTTTATTGTTCGAGAAGAACGGCCTGAAAGCAATTTTTGTAAATAATGTCTAGACTTGGAGATTTTTCAAAATTAATTATCGGTTACGTGATTATATCTCAATAATACTTTTCGAAAGAGTTTTGAATAATAATTTAAAATATATGAAAAAATGAATTATTTACTTAATATTTATTTAATTTAATGTAATTATTTTTGATACTGTAAATCATTTCTATTTTTCTAAAAGTATACTTAAATATTTACAACATATTTGCATTCATTAGAGAATAAATAAATGTAAGTGTTTTATAAATATTTAGAATATTTTTTTAAATAAAACGTTTTATTGAAATAATTACTTTGATTGGCTTATAAATTATTAATAGAATTTATTTAAAAATATATATTTCCTCGTTTCAAACTGCAATAAAATATTTTGTAATTATCATTTAATTAACAAAATCGTTTATTAAATTTAATTTTATTTTCATGAAATTTATACTCGACGACTTATTTATTATTTCCTTATAAACAAATTCATTCTTCAAAATGTACTATGAATTAATGAGAAATAGCCACTTATTTAAATTTTATTTTACGTTGTAAATTAAGCAGAATTAATCAATTAATAGAACAAAACTTCTATAATTAGAATATTCTCAATTAGTCACCATGTTGTCGTTGTATCTAAATAGTTAATTTAAATTTTAAATTGACTGCATTGTCACTCATATGTAATTCAAAATAAATTTTATTTCATGTTGGAGATACATGATTACAATTTTTATTTGGATAATTTTTCGTATTTAGATGCAAATTTTGCATATGTAAACAAATTATGTACATACTTGAGATAAGTGTTACAGTTTAAATTGAACAGACGAATTAAATTTAACAAGAAGATATTACTGTATCTGTAATTATAATATTTCCGGTATTTTTTCGACTTTTTGTTTTGAATTTGCTTTTGATAATAAAATAATATGAATATCAATTAAACGATAATATAAGAATTTTTTACCGGAAATGTCAAAATTTGTATTACAATCAAATTCATATATATATATTTATTAAACATATGGTTACTCATTATATTTTTGAATTATTATTTTTCATTTTTAAAAGATATTTAAACAAAACAAATTTTTTATATGAATTAAATGCATGGAATTAGTTCAGTATAGGACAAAAAATTAAAAATCAAAGAAATACAAAAAAATGATCAAAGGAAAGGAGATAGAAAAATATTATTTAATAATGATTAATAGAAGATTATTATAATATATACTGACGCACATAAGTCATGGCACACATGGGTAACAAGCAATTTATTAATATAATTTTAAAAAAAATTGCAAATAAATATAATGAATAAATTTAATGAATATTATATTTATTTTCAATTAAATATATTTTCTTCAATTTAACGACTTCACTGAATTATATCAATAAATTGCTTATGTTACACATGTGTGCCATGAGTTATGTACGCCAATGTGTATATAAAATATACAAAAATAATGTTAAAAACCTTGATATATTTTTTAATTTTAACTTATTATGTGAATAAATAATTGTATCTAAAATTTACATTTAAACCACATACAATTAATGCAATATAACATAAATATACTTCATCGTAAACAATATTAATGAGTTTATACATATGAATTAATCTAAAAATAAATTTCACGGTTCTAATATTCATTTAAAAGGCAATTATTTATTTACAATTTATATACAAAATAAAAAAGTATTTTTATAAACATCAGATTGAAATAATTATTTACTATCGAGTTGTAGTATATTTCAATTATTTATAACATAATAATAAAATAAATAAATATTTGAATAATTATGTAAAATCTGACCTACCTTTTCTGAAATTACCATATTTTTTCTTATGAAGTTTCAGATAGTCGAATGAAACAGGTACACCAACTCACAACTTCACTGCATTTTAATAAAAGAATATTTTAATAACAACACAAATTAATAAAATCACATATATACTTATACATAAAACGATGAAACACACATAAATCAAACTTGGTGATACATATTTCGTCCTTTTCTCAGATATTTACATTTTTGTACAGTATGTTTATTCCCATTTAATAATTTCTAAATAATATATAATCTTTTTAATTTAATATCGTAAAATGGTATAAAACTGAATCAGTAATTGATAAATTATTGTTTATACGTTTATGATTTGTTTGTTATTAAAAACTACTGCGCGGTATCAAGCTAACTAGATTTCTGTACACATTGATATTTATTTAAACAAAACGACCAAAAATTATGCAATATTTAAAAATAGACATTAACAATAGTTGTTATAAGTCACTGAACAGTTTTGTACTGTAAGAATATATATTTAACTCGATCCTCATATGCCAAAAACATCACGATTATCAGAAACAACAAAATTCTATCCAACATCCGGCTAAATTTATTAAAACATTTGATTTTTTTCTGACCTTGTATAAAAATAAATCATTAAGATAGTAACAGTATGTGTTGTATAAATTACATTAAAAATTCGTGACTTGTTAATTCGATTTCATATAATTAGAATATGCACATATTTTCTTTATTTTAATAATAATCGTTTAAAACAATTTGTATTTTTTAGTATAAAGTAAGAATAATATTTGTTTTCTCTAACACTAAAATTCAAATAACTAACAAGGTTTTTTTTGATATGGGAATTTTTTAAATTTTATTTAAATACATTCTTGCTAGAAATTAAAAAAATTATATTTAGTTTTGAATAAAATGAATTATAATTCTATTTTAAACTAGAACTAAGTTTTGAAAAATATTTTTCTTTAAAATATAAATAGTTTAGTCTCAAAAAAGTTCACACCTACGTTCAATACGAATTTTTAGAAACTGCTTTCCAAGTGTATTTTTAATAAATTAACATTAATGCTTTTCCTGTCTTCACACAATCAACCTGTGTTTCATTTAAAATTTTCATAAGTAATTGATATACATTTCGATATCAACCTGACATGAAAAACTTAAACGGTTATATTTTCAAAAATTAAATTAGAAATTATTTTTTAATTATTATTTTGAAATTCAATTTTATAATTTCAAATACATTGTTTTAGTACTATGGTGAATTGAATTTAACACAAATGACAGTTTTACCCCTAATATCACAATATTTTATAAATATGATCAATAATTATTTATTGTTTACTTTATAATTTATTTTATATTTTATTCGTCAATAAACGAATGCACTAGGCGTTTATTTATGGATGTAAATCCTCTTTACTGAATTAATAATTCATCAAACTTACATTTAAAAAAAATGAGTCAATAATACTACAAAATAATATAATTCATGTTCTTTGAGAACAGAATGAACAGACATATCACTTGAACTTTGTATGTATTTGTAAATGATTCTGTTGAGTGTTCATGCAGATGCATATACAAAACTGAATAGAATGTGTATATACAATGTTTTTATTCTTCATTAATATAAAGATAATTTAAATTCGTTGCGTATATTGTTATTGTAGCATTAATTTATCATAAAGATTAAAACCATGCTCGTTTAAAAATATTGTATATCATTGTATTACAGATAATAGTACTTGTAAACGAATCATATATCTATTTATAAATAGTATAACGAAACTGTTTACATACTATTAGTGTGAAGAATAAAAAATTAATATATCTTCATTGAGACGAAACAATTTAAGAAATTGTACACACCATTCAAATAACTGCCAAAACACTTCTATTCAGTACGCAAGTAAATCATTCTATTTATACACGGTAGTTCTATAAGTACCTCAATTGCACCTAGTTAATAGCACACATGTGTAATACAGAATATTTTTATTTGTTTGTTCATTTGATTATAAGTCGTAATTTCAATTCTACAATGGACTAACTATATCATTTGATGAACTCATACTATAAAGATTCAACAACCACAATATGAAATTAATTGAGGTTTATAATGTATGCAAAACAAGAAAGAATTTTTATATAATTTATATCATTTATAATGCATTCTTTTTAAAAAATATTATTTAAAAAATATAATTAATTAAAAAAATTACCTGAAAAAATATTAATATTTTGTTATATTTATTAAAATAAAATAGTTTTTAAAAAAACATGTTATATTTTGATGTTATTTTACGTATTTTTTAAAAAAGAAAAATGATTCATGCACTTAATTCAGTTAGTTTAAAAAACAGTCAAAGATTCAAGGTCAAACATCAAATATAAAATCATCGACACTAATAGTATGACGTTGTTGAATGATAAATTGAAATCAATCATTTTTATTGACTGTATTTAAAATATATAACTAGTTTAAATATTTTTAAAGCATGTGTTTGGAATCATATTAGAAAATTTGAAATGATTCTCAATTAAAATTATAAAAACATTGTGCTTTTGTGGGTGTATAGATATTTATATTATATATGTATATATCTTATAACAACAGCACTGATTAAATAATAATTTTAAATGAAACAAATATACGTTTCAAAATTTACATCTTATATTTATTTTTTGCTAAAACAGAAATTTCAAATTAGTTAATCAAAAATAAACAGAATTTAAAATAATACCAAATAAATATAAAAATGTATTCATAGTTAAAAAATTCAGATCAGAGTTTCTTCATATTCGTTTATCAATTAATAACTATTAAGTTTTTTATAATAACTTATTTAAAATAGGACTTTAATCGTATTTTCTTGATATAAATACATTTTACTGGAATAAAAACAGTCTTGTTATATTTTTTATAAGTTAAATTTAACTTAAGAATACCAATTTGTGAAACAATGTAAATATTTACAGAGCAATTCCATTCATCTTCCGCACAACATTCATTAAAAATCGATAAGAATAAATTGATTTGTAATTATTTTTATTACTTAAATTAATTTATACCTATGTATTGAGACATGTATATATATATATATATATATATATATATATATATATATATATAAATGATTGATAAAACTTCTTGTACTAATATTTACTTCATAGTCAGACATTTGTATGAAACTTAATTAGATCAAACAGTGTAAATAAGTCAATTTTACTCGTTTCGTTTTAAATATACCGCGACTCTATTTTTTTTAGTATTATCTGTATTTTTTCTAATGTTGATCAATACAATCGTTTGTCTGAGTACAAAATGTTTACAATAAATATTTACATTTGAAAGCAACTTCCTAACGTCACACCCACTCACTTAAAAATATTAAGTTTATGTCTCATTTAATTTCATTTGTTGTTTATTGAATTCGGTGTTTATTTTTTTATAATTTCATTAAAGAGTTTCGTTTAATTCTTACTTTCTACGAAATAAATATGTTTGTTTGTTTTGAGGACAAATTAATTGAAATAAAATTAGTTTCTGATATTAATACATACATATATAAATATATATATATATATATATATATATATATATATATATAATTAACCCTTATCGGACGTTAGCATTTTGTACTTAACTTTCCGCTAGGTCGGAGATATATTTGAGTGCTTATTGTAAGAGAAGAGTAACTAAGGTTATTTGATATAAAAAGATAGTTTTGTGCATAAAAATATTTATATTTACACTTTAAATGTTTACATTTTATAAAACGTGTAATTTTCAAGCTTAAATGTTATTTATATTTTTTCAATGTGTGGTATTTTTTGAAATATTTTCCTGCATGAAGGAATGGTTATATAATATAATGGTTATATATCAACTGTCTCTGTTACTTTCCATATTGCTATAGTTTTCTTTATTCATTTATGGAGAAATATAATATTATAAGTAAAATAATTGCTGATATATATATATATATATATATATATATATATATATATTTATTTATATATTCAGCAGTAAGGGCGTTGTCACTTGTTCAGTCTTGTCACCTCGCACGTGACATACGACTGATAGAGCAAAGTTGTAATGTCACGTCAGAGGTGACATACGACCAATAAGGGTTAATAACAATATTTAATAAAAAAATCATTTAGTGATATTTATGTTTATTTCAATTCTTACATTTGAGAAAAAATACTATTAACAATTTGTAGCAAGAAATCAATAACTGAATTTTTAAATATTCGATGCATAAAATGTTAACAAATGGACTGGTATTCATACATACATATTTTTTTAATATACATGCATGTATGTATATTAAAAAAAGTATTCATTATTCATAGTATTTTGAGTTAATTTTATTGAAATTAATTTAATTACACCAATTAATTATAGACTAAAATGTATATTTTTTAATATAATTTAAAAGAAAAAATACAATTCTATATTATTATATATATATATATATATATATATATATATATATATATATGTTGTTTGTAATTTCTGTGTCTACTAAATTTAATTGCACTATTTTAACACAAATGAGTTACTCACATTAATAACACGAGATTTTCCAAAATCGCTAAAAAATCACCAAAATTTCAGATTTACTCAGTTTCAGATACTCTGACAATGATGGAATGGCCATCAAAATACACATCAGCGATACAATGGACTATAAATTATTATTGAACAATTATAAAATCTTATAGTATAGGAGTAGTGATTTATTAGGAGTAATGATTTTGCTACACTACTTTAGCAAATACTGATATTTTAATTTCTATACTTTTATGTTTGAATATCATTAGATTAAGTTCTATAAATAGTGCAATAAACAAGTTTCTTTATACAAATATAATTATTAAGTATTTATGTAACTAAATCATTGAATTATTTTATTCAATAAAGTTATTTCATTTTTTATCATTTATAATAAATCTTATACATATATATATATATATATACATATATATATATATATATATATAATTAAATAGAACAATATATATTTCATAATTTGAAGTATAATGAAACATATAAAAAATCTTTTAAGAACGGTATTTGGAAAATATAATAGCATATTATTTATTTCTTTATATAAAAAAAGATTCCCTTATTGAAGATTATTAGACGTCTGAGAGTCCACAGATGAAATAAGATATAGGATGTGTTTGTCTTCTTCAATAAACAACAATGTTATTAATATAGAAAATGTTACAATGTACGAGTATTACCGAAAACCTACAACTTCATCATTTACAGATCGTTGAATCCACAAATCCTATATCATTGGGTGTGGGTGTATATATATATATATATATATATATATATATATATATATATATATGTTATTACAAGTTTTGTAAAATTAAATACATATTTAAAATAATTCCAAATGCGTTTTAAAATATCCTAATATTTATTAAAAAAGTCAAAGAATGAAAGATATAGAGATATAAATAAATTTTTAAAAATCAATATTTGTATAAGAAAGAATGTATAATCTTCAAATATGTTCAACAGTATCAGTTTCCCTTTCTGTAGTTTCATTTTTCATTGAACAAATCTTAGAGCAATTCTGAACTTGTACGTTCTCATATTTCAAGAAAAGAGACGTCAGTTTTTGCATTAGTTTTTTTTATAAATAACGTTGTCATAAATCAAAATTGTATGAAACATTTGTCTGCCAAAAAATATTAAATTAACCTCAATGAACAAATATTTCAAGTTAATAATAGTTTAAAGAATAGTATTGGATTGAAATTATTTTATATTATGAAGTATATCATTTTATATAAATAGATTATCATTTTTTTTAAATATTTTTATCTGAATATATTTTTGTAAAATGATTAATTTAATACCATTGTAGCAAATTTTGATAATTTAAGAGTTATTAAAAAAATGTTTTACTTTTTTATATAAATTTTAATGATTCACTTTCATTATTTTAATGACAATCATACACACACACACATATGATATTACCTTGATATTTAAAAATGTGTTTCAATTACTTTAAATATATCTGTGATAAATTTTATTTTGGATTATATTCTAAACTTATGTATAGTGTTATATATCATTCATGTTTTTTTAACTCGAAAAATATAATGAATTTTTGTGGTTAATTTTAAGATAAATTTGGTTTAGTATTTGGACTACATTCACTTTAATATAACAATTACTTAATCTAAATAGAATTGAAAAACAACTAAAAATGTTCAATAATCATTTATGTCCTCAATGTGATAAAAATGACAATTTTTGATTAAATACTTTAAAAAGTTTTTTATGGTATTATAATGAGTAATTCATTTTCTTAAAAGATCCATGAAAGTTTAATATAAAAAATATAAAACTAAATCATAACGATATTATGTTCAATTATTGTATACTTTTTTATATTCTATACTTAGTGAATTTTAATTAATTTTTTCTATATTTTACTTTTTTCAATTTGATTTACATAATTTAAAAAATATTTAATCAAAACAACATTCAATCAAATCTTCTATTTCTATTATATTAAAATATTTGCCACGAATTTTTATCTAAACATGATTTTTATAAATAGAAATTATATTTTAAAAATATCCAATGATATAATCATTTCTGCTCGTCTATAAATATACTCAATAATATATTTATATTTTATTATTTAAATCGTAAAAAATTCTTATCGGAAATAAGTAATATATTTATTGAACAATAAAAATAATAATT
Organism: Neoneuromus ignobilis; assembly: GCA_029203775.1. Lineage (NCBI taxonomy): Eukaryota > Metazoa > Arthropoda > Insecta > Megaloptera > Corydalidae > Neoneuromus > Neoneuromus ignobilis. The sequence continues at coordinate 12,560,763 of CP092091.1, read as the reverse complement.
ACTTCATTTTTCTATGTTTACAATAAAAATATCGTAATTTTTCAGATAACATCGTACATACTCAATCAATTTTAATCAGCTTTATCAGTTATAGTTATGTATTTTTTAAAAAAGAAAATAGGAATATTAATTTAAAATATATTTTAATCGGAATTTAATAAAATAATAAAAAAATTGATTATATTTTCATATTAATTGAAAATAAATAGTTTAAATTTTATTATAAAGCATTTTTTTAAATTTTTCTTCTAAATATTTTCTTTTTAATCAATTATTTAACTGCATAGTTTCTTTAAGGAAAAATAGTGTAATCAATTATTTAATAAATAGTAATAAAAAAATTGAAAATGAAATAACAAAAAGTTTTTATTTTTACATGTGAAATAATTTAAATTATCCATTGATCTTTGTCAGTTTAATAGAAATTTTGAGATTCATTCTAATTCAATAACATTCGATTTTTTATGAAGTATTATTTAGAGCTGAATTATTTTTTATTACATAATTATCTTTTTTATTATCATTTTTGAAATAAAATCAATGTAAATAATATTGCCAATTTTGTACTGAATTAAATCACAAATGATTAATTTTTTGATTATTTTTATTACTTCTTGATTTAAAGAAAAATATAATCGTAGTATTGTATGAAATATCATGAATAAGAGACAATTTAAATAATTCATTTATGTTTGTTTGCTCTTCTCTTTATTTCTCTTTACATATATATATATATATATATATATATATATATATATATATGTTTAACTTTTAAAAATTCTTAAGGTCGTAAACAATTACCTTGAAATACGCACATAATGTTCATAAATATGCAAAAACACATTTACAATTAAGGATATTTGAATACGTTTCTAAAATCAAAAAATACAGCCTTATCTCTGAAGTCGAATGATAATTTTATCACTATTGTTTGTTATTATTATTAAATATTTATTATTTAAACAAGGACGAATGAACTATATCTTTATTTCCATTGTTTACTAATGTTTATTAGATACTAGAGAACATAGAAAAATCATTTATAAGTATTGACTATAAACAAATATCATATGCATATACAACTATTATCGACTACAAGAAAAAAATCATTACCTTGTACTTCTTTCGCGGAAAATTAAATAAAATCGTTTTAAATAAAGCATAAACATTTATACAAGTTTTAATTTGTTTAATAAGTCAGTATATAAGAATGAGGAATGATTTAAGAATCATTCTTCAGTTCATTTCAATAAAAATCAAGATATTGAAGTAATTAAATTAAATTTATTTTTATTTAAAAATATACCCTTATCTATTAAGTCAGAGAAAAATGTTACTCACCACAATTTTAACTTCAAACTTCATTTTGAAAAAATATATCTACATAGTTTATTTTTTTACTAATTTAATAAAGTAGATTAATATGAATTGTTTTTATTTACATAATGAAAATAAGGCACTTTTATGGACTAATCATTATTATAAGTTGTTATTGATTCAAACATTAAAGTTGTATAAAAATATTATGATTTAAAGTTCATTCTAATGTTTAAAAAAGATTATTTTAAGAACAATTTTAATTGTTTATCAAATAAAATACTTATACTTTAGTCTAGATATGGAAAATTTTTTAAAAGTTAGATTGTATTAAAAAAATATTATTGTTACAAAAATAATTTGTTATCTATTGTAACAGACTAGTTAATAAATCTAAATAATAACAATAAATGCAAATTTGAACAATATTTTTTTAAGTGGATATTTTTGTTTCAAATGTACTTATGGTATTTAATCAATTATTTAATTAACTCAGGAAGTTTCTAATGTCATATTATACATATATTACTTCATAGGTTGATACACTTTGAACTTTTCATTTTTTTATAATAATATTTTTATATAGTTTTGGCTTCAATTAAACCTTGAATACACTGACCTATGATAAAATTGTTTATAATAATTCTTAGAAGATATACATAAGTATATTAATGTTTATTTAGTGAATTTTTAAAAAAATAAATCATAATATAGAATTTGATATTAATCATAGAATTTTTTTTAAAAAAAACACAAAAAGGTACTATATGACTAAAAATTAAATTAATATTACCTTGTTATATATAAAAATTCAAACATATTAAGTTTATACCATAATAATCAGTACAAACAACATGATTTAACATTTTTTGAGGGATGCATTTTCCTGACTTATTTATTTAATAATAAATTGGATTGTTTGATTTTTTTATATCAATTTTATTACCTTTTATTAAAAAAATATTTTTATCTTTTAATTATATTTATATTATGGTTATTTTTTAATAAATAATCAAAAAATAAGTAAATATATTTTTGTAATTATGAGAATAAATATGTTACATTTGAAGTTTGTACTTAAAACTGTCAAAAAATTTAATATTATAAATAATGCTGGATATTTTGCATATATGTATGTATAATTAAAAAGCTTTCAATAATTAAAAACTTTTGGTTATAAAATTTGAATTTTATAAATAAGTATTTTAAAAAATTAAAAACTTTGAATATATATTTAGAATATTCTTTGAGATATTTTTTATAAAGAAAAATATTTTTTATATCATTATCATCATATAAATTTTTATCTCCCCACTTCTGGGTGAAAGCTTCATTGAATACTACCATTCATTGGTACTTGGCCATACTCATTACACTGATCAAACTGATTGTTGAGTATATATATATATATATATATATATATATATAACAAATGTTTAAATAAAAATGAAAATATTTTAAAATTGGTCAAAAAAATGATAAGTAATTATAAAATAATGTGGATCTGTGTTTTTGACATTAATTACATAAGAGTATCCGTACTTTTTCATATTCCTCTAAATGAAAATAAACATTTCACTAATGACAAATATAGGAAATATAATCAAAACGAATCATTAACTCATATTTAAAAATAAAAACGATATGAAACTATAAATAACAGTCGATCACACAGCACAATCCAATTAAAAACCGAACACTGTTCGCATTGATCTAATTTGAAATATGTACCACCAACACTACTTGCTCAGAATGAACGACAAAACGTGATAAGCGACACCTACATTTATGTATGAATACACAAAACCGCGAATTATTCACAAGTACTGGAAGATCGTTGTAAGCTCTAATATTGAAGCGCACACACTGCTGTGATACAGTAAATGCAGTGCAGACAAAGCGTATGTGACTGAGTACGACGCAGCCAATGAGGCACGGGTTTCCTACTTTTATTTATAAATAACTCTCGTGTTATGCTCGCGACTTCCACCTTCTTCTTCCCTCGGATAATGAAACTATGTTGTTTGGAATATTATGCCATGGTCTATGTATAATGCATTGAGAGTAATCACCACGACGAACATTTCATCCACTCTTCAATTAGTCGAGATTGTTGTGGGTTATGGTATTCAAGGATGATATACATATTGACTTAAATTCATCAACGGTGTTGTTTTATCTCGAACTCGAAACGTTCTTTATTTTTAATATTAGAAATTTTACTTAGAAATGAATATATATATATATATATATATATGAGTGAAAGACCAATCTTCTAAACCTCAAATTACCTTTTATCAAAAAATCAAATTGAATAAATTTACAGTTATTAAAAAAATATATCAAATAAAAAAATATTAGATGTTATCTATCAATTTTTTTGTTAATTATGATTGTTGTCTTTTATTTATTTGCTCTTAAAAATGTATTTAACCCTGTCAATATAAATATATATATATATATAGAGAGAGAGAGAGAGAGAGAGAGAGAGAGATGTTTTTTAAGCATGATAGAACTTTAAATTGAATCCCTATCGAAAGTTCTGTCTAACCTAAAAAATCATTCTTTATATGGATATAATATATGTATGTATGTAGGATATTTTTTTTAGGTTAGATAGAATTTTCAATAGGGATTCAATTTAAAGCTCTATCACGCTTCAAAAAACACTCTAGATACACACCATGTGGAAAAAGCTTCATAAAAATATATACAGTAGTTATTGTGTAAAAATCCATTGAGTGTTTTTAAACTATGATTTTTCTTCCTACTTTAATTCATACTTGTATGTATATTTTATTATTCAAAAAGTAACATTTATAATACATGATTTAGTAATCTTGTTAAATTATATGATCAATTTGACAGGAGCTATAAGTATTTTAGGTTTTTCGAATCAATTTTTTTTGTATATATAGAAAAGTAATTTCTATAACACAAACTAATTTTCATCCCCAACACCATAATATGTTATAATGTTTAATATTTTCTTATTGTTCACTTTGTTGTTTATAACTGTAATGAGTTAATGTGCATTTCGATGACAATGTCATCATGGTCAGAGCTTTTTTGTAGGATCGCCATTAAAATGCACATTAACCCATTGTTGTTATAAACAACAATGTGATAAATAAGTAATTATTGAACACTTTATAAAATATTGTAGTGTTAGGGGTGAAAATTCATTTGTGTTAAAGTAAATTTATCACAGTTTCAAAATAAACAGTAATTTCTAGTTAAAATATCTTAACTTCAAAAATTTATTCAAAAATCTGTATTACATATACGACTTCGTTTTCTATGTTTTCATTATTTTTAATTTTCACACATATTTTTAAATTTTCTGATTAATATAAGACTAAATTCGTAGATAGTTTGAAGCTCTGTTGATCTCCTTAAAAACTCTGTTGATCTCCTTAAAAACTTTGTTGATCTCCTTAAAAATTCTGAAAATTGCTCCATCACTTTGTGAGTTACATTATAATTACAATTACAGTACAGTGATTTTTTATTATAGGATGGACATATTTGGAATATCGCAAGAAAACTTATAAAAATCTAAATTTAAAAAAAATATTTGTTATATTATATAAAAGAGTCACTGCAGAAAATCATATTTGATTTTGATGAGAACTTTTTTTAGCGTACTTGTATATGGAATCCACATTTAATAACAAAAAATGATTCAAAGAAATGTTACTAATTTCGTATTTATATGATTTAATGATTCAAAGAAATGTTATAATTTCGTATTTATGTTACTAATTTCGTATATAGACATATCTGTATGAATGAATTTAGTGAAATGATAAAGTAAATTTAAGTGAAAAAGTGGAAAATAGATTAAAAGTTACGACTTTACTTTGCATATTTAATTTTTTTATGGAATATTCAGAGTGGGATGATTTTAATTAAAAAATAGTTTTTCTCTTCTTTGGCAAAAGTGATTATACACTAAAACTTAAATTTGGAAATTACAAAAAAAGTTATGGAAAATTCAGTCCTTATACCTATATATATATATATATATATATATATATATATATATATATATATATATATATATAGTAATGAATCTGAAATGATGCAACGGTATGTCATATTGAATATCGTCCAAGAATAGACACTAAAAAGCTTTGGGGTACATGACCTGAAACATTTTAGTTTTCATCCACGTGTAGTGAAATGTATTTATTATTAAAGTTTATTTGTGAAAACAGTAGTGTATTTGTCAAATGGTAATTAATTATTTCTAAATATACTTTATATACAATACATATAAGAGTGTGTGGATCTATGAGAGTTCAATTGGTTTAAAAAATATGTTTTACTATGAAATATTCAAATAAATCAAAGTAAAAATTAATGAAGTTCATATTATAAACCAATTTTATGTATATTGAAATCTGAAGTATTTAAGCTCTATTATATATATATATATATATATATATATAATTTCAAAAATTTCTAATTAATCATTTTTCTAAATCTATAAAAATAATTCATACTGAAATTTAAAATGTAACAAATTTATATACCACAAAAACTTATTGAAAGATGTATAAAAAATGAGAATGATATATCTGGGATACAAAAACAAACAAAAATAATAATAATAAAAAAATTACAAGTGAAATTAATTGATAGAAAAATAATTATTTTAATAAATTTATTAAATACTGGATTATTTTTTATTAAAAATTTATCAATTTAAAAAAGCATATTAATGAACAGTTAGAAAACATTAGAATTTAATACTTTTCAATATTAAAGTTTTACTGATATTTTTAATTACCTTAAATTTTTTTTGACTCAAGTTATATTTTTATGAATTTTCTTTTTGGATATTGTATATTATTTCAACATTTCTACAGCATTTTTTTAAAAAATAAAAACAGCATTAATATAAAATGAAAAATCACAGTTAAAGAACATTATACAAACACTATTTATTTCAATTTTTTTCTCTGTTACTTTATTATATTTTATATATATATATATATATATATATATATATATATATATATATATATATATATATATTAGGTTGGCAAGTATCTCCCTTCCGCTTTTTTTTTTTTGTATATAGCTGCGAAATTCAAAAGACCAGAAGGCGGAAGGGAGATATTTGCCAACCTAATATATTATATAGAATATAATATATATTATATATTTTATTTTTACATATATTGTATAAATAATATCAATATTTTACAATTTTATCATATATGTATATATATATATATATATATATATATATATATATATATATATAAATAAATAAATAAATAATTTTTGTATTTATAAAAAAAATAATAATTTAGATTTACTTCAAATCTTTTAATTGTGTCAATATACATATATCGTATATAAATCTAAATATTTTTTTATAAAAATATTATTGATGATAATTTGAAACTAATATTCACATGTGGAAAAAATTCTACTTTTCGTTGGTGAAAAATATTTGAATTTATTTCAGATTAAATTACTATCATACATTTGTCACATTTCTATATATCTGTCAGTCTATGCATATTTATACATGCATAAATAAATATAAGTATGTATGTATGTATATATATATATATATATATATATATATATATATATATATATAATATGTGTGTATGTATGTATACATGTATGTAAAGTAAATAAGTTTATATTTTATATACGAAACTTTTTTCTAGTAAATTTCAATCATTAGATTAAAATTCGGTAAACTCAAATGGCGGATATCTGTTAGCAGGTGTTCTTTAGACTTGTTTCAATAAATTCACGAATTCACGAACAGATATACATAGATTTGAATTGTAGCCAAAATGTTGACATAATCGCGAGTCACGTGAGGAAATTGTTTACTATTTCTGTAGTGAATTGACATAGCATTAGGGCGAGGCAATTTGTGATAGTTTCACCATTTTAGAATAGTTTAAAAGTTGTTAAAAATTTAAATTATATATATATTAAAAAATTCAAAACAATCTATTATGTAAAATTTTAAACATATTTAATATTCTATATGATTTAACCTGAATAAATTAATGAAACTGATTTCATATTTTTAATGCAACAATTCAATGTTCGTATAAAAGGAAAATATACATATATTAATTTTGAATCCTTGAAATTTTTTATAAGCAACTAAAAATATACTACGTATAAGATTTTCAAAAGTCAACTTAAAAATTTTATATTAATAAGAAATGACTTAATAGAAATTGTGACAAACGCAAATTCTTACATTTAGTTTTAATTGGTAATTTTTAAAATATTTTTTTAATTATTCTAGTGTAAACAGTTTTATTAAAAGTTTAATGAAAGGTCAACACAAAATTATAAAAATATTTTTAGTTGATATAATGTTTCATAAAATTAAGATATATATACACCCGTCCCTCAATTTACGCGGATACTCCGCGTAAATTGAGGGAGTGAAAATCTGCGAATGAAAATCGCGTAAATCGAGTCTGTCAGTACAATAGAAAAAATATTGGAAATAAAAGCTAGTAAAGTTGTAGAAACACATATTTATTTCACATAGCTTAATAAAAAAATAATGACGTTTTAGAAAATAAAAGTAGATAAATTTTATTCGGTGTCATTATCGCTACTGTAATTCAAAACAATCAACCTTTTATATATTTATATCGTGCTTTTATACGTTCAAGTAAGAATTTACGTCACTCTGATATATAATAAATTTATTGAAAAATTATATAAAATGAAATCTATTTGACCGCATATAAAAAGTTCCGCGTAAATCAATACCGCGTAAAAAAAAGTCCCGCGTAAATTAAGGGACGGGTGTGTGTATGTATATGTATATATATATATATATATATATATATATATATATATGTTTGTATGCTACTATTTTATTTAGAATTTATCAATATTAAAAAAAAATATTTTTCATAAACATTTTGCATTTCTTCATAATTTTCTAAAAATTATGTTTGTGTATATTTTAGTAATTATTTATATAATTATTTTCGTTTTCTTAAATTGTTTTTTCTTAATTTAATATAACTAACTATAAACGAAAAATCTTGTTTACACATACGATTTTGACCAGATGGAAACTAAATCAGATATAAAACTGATGATAAACTGATGTCTAAACATTCGGCCGGATGCTCATACGATGTCAGTTTGATTAATATAAAAATAAAAATTATTTCTATTTTTATCATTTTTTTTCAAAAGAAATCATATTTTATTTCGTATCATTTTGTTTAGTATTAATAAACCAAATATAACCCGAATAAGAAGATTAATATAAAAAATAAATATTTCATTAAGATTTGAATTTAGTGAAATGGAAATTGTTGAATTTTTTATCAAGGATTTTTTGATTTTTTTAAAAAAGTAACAAACTTATTGAAATATAAGGAAAGTCTATATTTTTTTTATAGAAGTATTTAATAATCAATGAATACCTTTTAAAATGTTATGCAAATTAATTCATTTATTTAAAAATAATTTATTCATAATGCCAAACTAATAGTATTTACTTATTTAATTATAGGAATTTTGTCACTTTAAGGATAAATAAATAAATATATGGAATTAAATAATGAAATAAATAAATAAGAAAATGAAATAAGTATTTTAAAAGGAAAGCTTTTTAAGAATTTGTTATATTTTTTAATTTATATAAATATATTGTTACTTAATCATAATACTAGTAACCATAAATGTAGCTATACAGATTTTGATAATTTTTTTTAAAAAAATCTATATTAAGTTAAATAATTACAAAAATAAAAAAGATAAATTCGAAGATTTATCTATATGAATTTTGATAATATGAGAAAATAAGTAAAAAAATATTGAGTTAAACAATTAGAAAATAAGAAATGAAAAATCAAAAAAAAAATATTTTTCAAAGATAAAACACGTCTCGAATCATTCAAAGAGTTTCCATACAGACAATTCATCAAACAGTTATGTGCAGAAAGCATGTTTGAACGTTTTTCTAATGCAATCATCTAAAATGTCAGTATGTCACGAATTAAACTAAAAAAAAATCCGAATTATCATTCAGTTTTCACACAAAGTGATAATCAAATATGTTTTTGTTTATTGGCACGACTGTTACGTTCTAAATATAAACTGTTGACATAAAATATAAGCTTGACTCTTTAATATTCAGTTCGCATTCAGTCACTTAGCACATTCGTTTCTATCTATTTTAAATTAATTGTCGTTTGTTTATTCACACTCGGGTGTCCACTATTGATTGGAGATCACATGGATCATGTACACACATATGATTAATATATATTAGATGGATAGAACAGCGCAATATCACCAAGAAAGAGAACAGTTATTTCATATGTGCCTACTCTAGAAGATGCGGAAAGTAAGGACAGTATGAGTAACGAATAAATAACGTCTTGTGTACGAATTATTTTTAGACGATGTGAAAATATGTAAAAAACATAAAAGTTATTCAATTGACACTTGGTATACAAACAGGTATAGTTTCTACACTCGGAATATTTTGGTACTATTGACGTTTTATTGCGATGTTGTGTACAATGACGACACTTGTCCATTTAAAAAATCGTAGCTTTCGTAGAAAGAACACAAGCAGGGATTATAAACCAAATCAGGAAGTCAAAGTATAAAGATTTTTTTTATCTCGAATCGAATATTGTAATTGCCTAATTGTTTAAACACATCTACTTAATATATATTATTCAAATGTATTTTTTAAAAAATATTTAAATCATAATTAAATACATCTAAAGTACATTTTGAAATGCAAGAAAATTCTTGATTTTGTCTAGTGTTTATTAAAATCAATCAAAAGAATATTTGAATCTTAAAATACTATCAATGTTGGTATATCTTTTTAAATATTTAAATAGTTAAAACGAATTCATTTTGTAAAATGAAATCAAAAATCAGTTTATTGTTTTATTTTGTAAAATAAAACCAGTATACACATTAAAATGTCTATTAGCATATAATGTATAAAAAAAATTAATTTAATAACTTAATTAGATTATATTTTTTAACAGATGAATTAATTTTCCATTCCATAAGACTTCATTGACCATCTCATTATTACCTTCATAATTTAAAATTTTAATACTTGATTAATTTAAAATTTTACAATAATTGTATGATAAAATTCTTATATGTTTTATAAACAATAACGAAATTATTATTACTTTTTATAAAAATATTCAATAATGGCTTAATAATAATATTAAAGATAACAAGTATTTTTTTACTTAATTAAATCAAATACTCCCTTAATTCAATTACTTCATATTAATTTAATTTTTAAAATTTTAACCAAGACAGTATTTTGAAAATACTGGAATGAAGAGAATTCCAAACTTGAATACTTTTATGAAAATTGAATTTTCTCCAACTTTTTTCAATTTCACGATTTCATTTTCAATGCATGATCATTTTTACTATAGAAAGGAGAAAACAATCGTTGATTAAAATATTTCTCAATATGAAACCTCATAAAAGGCCTAAAGATGTAAACTAAAATTATTTCTAATTTACAGTCTCTTTTCCGAATTACTCAATCATTTCTTTAGGACTATCCATCCTAAAACGTTTTTAACCCTTTAACTGTTTAATTTTGTTTCGAAAAACTTTTTCTGCCTGCTTAATTATTTTCCAGCGAAGACGAGTATACTCGAGTAAAATGTTTCTGCCTATAAAAGTAGGCAATTATGATTAAAAATTAAAAGTTGCGTGTTGGTTTTTTAGAAAATATATATTTTTATTCGTTGTTAACAAACAAAATTTATTTCATTGATAAAAAAAATCGTTTGTAACGGTACTTCCCAAGAATTTGTTATTTCAGCTTAATACAAGCTATTGTGTATTAAAATAAATAAGGTTGCCAGACTAACGAATATTCTAAAATGTACATTTTTTAAAAGATCTTTATTTGCCCTTTTTCAGGGAAAAAAATTACAGTTGATTCGTTTAATAATAATACGAATGCGATTTTTTTTATCTTCACGACGAGTATACTCGACATTATGCGAAAAATTTTTGTTTCGCTCTGACGAGTATACTCGACATAAACAGTTAAAGGGTTAACATGGAACAAACAGTTTTTTTTTTTATTGAATGTGGATTTCATATACATTCACAAATGTTCTTTTTACAAAATTTAAATATTTGTGATTTTTTTGATAACATTTGAAATGTGTTTGTTTTATGATAAAAATAATTGTAATGTGATTTTGTGATATTTATATGAATCAAGAAAATTTCTACTTCATCGACCAAATAGGATGAATAGATAAAATTTTATCTATTAGTAAATTGAACAAAGTTACTTTTTAATAACTCAGTTTTAGATTTTTTTATTTAACACTTTTTCTTAAAAATAGTTATATCTTGTTTATTAATAATCATAAATCAAAAATATTATTATTTAGACTCTTAATCTGTATATTTTTATGTTATAAAAAACTATTTTTAATAATAATAAGAAAAAACTAGAAATTATAGAAGCAAACGCTTATAAATTTAAAATCACATACAATTATTTTAAATCTAAATTAATTACTTTTCGTATTTATATTAGATTTTATTATTCAGTATTTTGGATTATATTATATATTTTGCAATAATACACATATAAATCATATTTGATTATTATATTTATTTTTAAAAGAGGAATAATTGTGGATAGACTATTTAATATACATACTATATTTCACTTAGTTAAAAATTATTTTTAGTTTATGCAACTTAAGTATCTGCTTCATAGTAGCAATTACTGCATAAAATAAGGAATTTTTTTTTTAATAATATTGTAATTTATATATATATATATATATATATATATATATATATATATATATATATATATATATGTAATGTATATCTATTTGTAATACAAAAAAGTGCATAATATTTCATTATTATTTTATATTGAAAATTGAAAAAAAAAATAAAACAATTTAGATAAATTTTAATAATTTCGAATACTATTATTATATTACAAATTGTTTACAATTTTCTGAATAAATTATAATTTTTATCTTTATATTGACATAATAATATATTAATTTTGACATAATAATTTATATATATATAAATTCTTTTATTAACAAAATTCTATTTTTATTTCAGGTAGAAGATGCTTGTAACCAATAACTGAACATATGAAAATCCAAATAATATTTTCTTAGACAATTGTTAGTAAAATATTTAAGTCATATACGAGGTGTGATCAAAAAATAAGATGATTTTTTATTTTTTTCAAAGAATATTTATTTATTCATCAATTTTTATTTTGTCCCCTTCAAAGTAATCCCCCTCGGATATAATGCACTTGTGCCAACGCTTTTTCCAATCCTCAAAGCATTTCAAAAAATCATTTTTTGTGATCTTGTTCAGCTCCTCTTTCGATGCCGTCTTTATTTCCTCAATCGTTGCAAAACGCCGTCCTTTCATGGGCCTCTTCAGTTTCGGGAACAAGAAGAAGTCACAGGGGGCCAGGTCTGGGGAATACGGTGCCTGCGGCATCATTACTGTGTTGGTTTTAGCCAAAAATTCGCGCACAAGCAACGATGTATGAGCTGGGGCGTTATCATGGTGCAAAAACCAATTTTTGTTCTTCCACAAATTCGGACGTTTCTGGCGGATTGCTTCGCGCAAATTGCGCATAACTTGCAGGTAATATTTCTTATTTACTGTTCTACCCTGTGGCAAGAACTCATGATGCACCACGCCCCTGCAATCAAAGAAAACTGTAAGCAAAACCTTCACATTTGATCGAACTTGGCGTGCTTTTTTTGGTCTCGGTGATCCGGAATGCCTCCACTGGGACGATTGAGTCTTAGTTTCGTGGTCATAACCGTATACCCATGTTTCGTCACCTGTTATGACCCTGTCGAGTAAATCTGGGTCGTCGTTGACGTCATTCAATAGCTCTTGGGCGATGCTCATGCGACGGTTCTTTTGGTCGAAATTGAGCAATTTCGGAACAAACTTCGCTGACACACGTCTCATGTCTAAAACACCCGTTAAAATTGATTGGCACGAACCAAACGAGATGCCAATATCATCAGCAATTTCTCTAATGGTAATTCGACGATTCCCCAACACTATTTTCTTCACTTCTTCAACGTTCTCATCAGTTGTTGACGTGCTGGGGCGTCCAGAACGAGGTTCGTCGTTGGTGTCTTCTCGGCCTTCTTGGAAGAGTTTATACCACTTGTAAACATTTTTTTGGCTTAAAGTAGACTCATCGTATGCTACTTTCAACATTTCAAGTGTTTTGGAGCACTTGATTCCATTTTTCGCACAAAATTTAATGCAAACTCTTTAATCCATGATTTTCGACAGCGGAAAATCGTGGAGCCTGCAAAACACTTCTAACTTTTATGCCTCTCACCAACAAACTAAACATGCTACATAGCTGAAATTTGGAACATATATTCGAGACGAGTCTACCAACATAACCAAATAAAAAAATCGAAGATCGAACGGATGTAGCCCGCTAAATTTCAAAATTCACCTTACTTTTTGATCACACCTCGTATAATATTTAATTTTTTTACTAACAGCTAAAAGTTTTAAAAAAGCTAAAGTGAAATAATTATTGAACATATAAAAAGAAATGCCTTTTATAGCACTCAAATGTAAATAAAATATCACTTTAATATAAAATATTCCCAAAATTAGTTTGTAATAAATTAATTCTTTCTTATGTGATAATTGCACCAAATTTTATTATTGTTAAAAAAAAATTGATAGGTGTTGTATATAAATTTAACATTATGGTGTTAGTATCTATGTTTATAAATAACAAATTTATATTAATATTTGTAAAATTACGTACAAATACTTGCTCGTTAATGGTTTTTTTCGAATAAATGATTTGTGATAAAATGCATGCATATTTGAAACATGTATGTACTCGTTTATATATCTACAAAAAATTCCACAATTGCATGTAATTACATTAACGATGTATATTATATTGAGACAAAAATGGTAATGGGATTGAACAAGGATAGAATTGGAAATATTACAGAATATATAAGGCCGATGTAAAATATTATCAATATGTTCTGTAAAGATGTCTTTGCTTCGAGCATTAGTAATTCCGTTATTGTACATAGGTGAGTGATTATTTATAAATTTGCTTTTTTTATCTTCCGTGCATGTTTATATAATAATTTGATATTTATTTGAAAATGAATTTCCGTGAGAGGTATTCTTATTTGTTTGCAATAATAATTCTAATATGTTTGCACAATGATATAATATGGATATTAAAAAATATATTTTATTTATCAAAGTTTAGAAAAAAAGTTAAAAATATTATATACTTTCTGAGTTTCATTATTTATCAAAAAACATTCAGTATTTTGTGTTAATTTCATCAAAAATTATATACCATGATTTTCTAATAAATGTCAAGAAAATTATTTAAAAAAATATATGCAAAATACTCTCTGTACTTAAAATTTACAGGACAGATAAAATCAATCAAGTTCAGTATTTTCAAATGTCAATTGATAATATATTTGAATGATTTTTTCAAAAAATTAATAATGTGAAAATAAAATAGAATAGAGAATAAATAATTTTCGGCATTAATAATTAAATAAATTGTCTATTTGAAGGTTTAGTTTTTAAATGGACAATACAGTAACGATATATTTAATAAAAAATACATATAAAATTATTAATTTATTCTAAGCTTTTAATATACATTTTTTCTAACTTAATCAAATTTATAAAACGTTTATTCAACTTTTACATTTTAAAATTGAAATTTATTAAATATTTTATTAAAACAAACACCTTACAGTAATTGGTAATTGATTTTTTCATTTTTTATGAATATATAAGTTATTATGAATATATATAATTGACTTAATAAAAGTAAGGAACAAAATTTTGATTGTACAATGAAATTAAATTAGGAATATAATTATTAAGTATTTGTAAAAATAATTGCTAATAATGTTGAAAATGTTTCTTATATTTTTCTTTTGAAAATATATAATATTTATTTTATTACTTTTTGATAATTTTTTTAAATAAAATAATTGTTTATTGAAGTACATAATTATATATATATATATATATATATATATATATATATATATATATATATAATTAATTTATATATGTGTTTATAAGTAGATTCTGTAATCGGATAATACAAGGTCTTATAATTTCTTCTTACAATAAATACAATGATTATTGTTATTTCTAACATTTACTTATTTACTAATTAACTTTTTTATATTTTATGCTATATTTTCCTTACATTTTTTAAATTCATTTCTTCTGATTTTAAAGATATATATATATATATATATATATATATATATATATATTATCTATAATTAAATATAATTTCGGAAATGTTCAAAATTATTATGCATGGAAATTAAAAAAAGTAAATATTAGAACTTACCTTTTTAAAAATAATAATCTTGGTTTATTATAAATTTTAACCTGCAAATTTCTCTTAATTTATTTTTAACTAACCTTCAGTAATAACTAAATAATCTTTATGGTAAAAATTTCAAAATATGTATTTAATAGAAAACTAACTCTTAATAAATAACAAATTATTGTATATATGTAGAGGTATTCTTATGTTACTGGATAGGTGTTTATAAAAAAATAATTTACATTCATTAGTCATATTTTTGAAATAAATGGACCATAGGTGGAACGTCTCACGGATATCCAAACTGTTTTCTAGTAGTTATTCTTTTGAATGTTATTATTGAACTTATTAATTCTAAGTAATATTGATCAGTGTATTTTGCAAAGTGGTAAACTTATGTGTAAGTGCAATGCACGGAAGAGTAAATGGATTTGATAATATTAAGTACGCTATGTTAGCAAGAATTTTACAATTAATAGGTAATTACTCGTTTGGAGGAACGGAGGATATCAGTTCGTTTGTCAGTTTCCGTTTCTACAATGGGTGAGTTTTTCTATCTATTTTCTCTAAGGGGTTATACGCAGTTAGAAATTTCAAAAAATCGATTTTTTTGCATTTTCGGAATGCACATATATTTGAGTATATTCTCTGAAAATTTGAAGTAAATCCGATAAATATTTATTATACCATGTAAGTTGAAAAAAATTTTTTTTAACTATGTGTAAACTACTTCCGAAACTTCAAACGCGTTTATCTCAAAACGGTGTTTTCATAGTCGGTGATCTCGATATCTCAGAAATGGCTGAACCGATCGGTCTCAAATTTTCACACAATCTTCTCAAATATATTCCTCAGGTATTGGAACGAAGGAATAAGGTTTACAAAAATTATTACTATTTTTTTTAAACAATTTGGAGCGAAAATTTTAGTAAAAAACGAAAAAAATTTTTCAAGTAGACGCCATTTTGTCAAAAATGAAAATTTTTATTATTCCTTCGTTCAATACCTGCATTAATCTATTGTTTAAAAGAAATGATCATATTTTTTGATTTCGGATAATCCAAACCGCCGATATGGAAGATCACCGCCAAGCGCCTTTTTTTGGAGGTCGTTCGGGACATCGTCTACAGGAGCGGTGCACTTCAATATTTTTTTATGATCAACATGTTATTTTATTCTTGAAAGTAGGATCTATTCAAATAACCATAATTTGTAATTGCAAAATAAATACTGTTTCTAAAAAAAATTCCTAAAAAAACGTCGTTTTTGCGCCTCTCAACTGCGTATAACCCCTTAATAAAGATAAATATTATATTTTGTATATGTACAAACACACACTCACACACACTCTCACACACACACACACACACACACACACATATATATATATATATATATATATATATACATGAGTATATATAGTATATGAAAAGTATTTTTTGGACTCAGAAATCTTACTGTATTTTTTATAATTTACTTTTTTCTCATTTTTAGTTGTAAAAGATAATAAAAAAATATTACTTAATTAATAAAAAATCATAATAAGATAACATTACAATTAATTACACTTATTGATAGTTTATATCGATTTTATTGTATTTTTTAAGAAAAAATATACTAAAACATTTTCAATAAATACTGAAATATAATAAGTTTTTACTGTTTGCTAATACACTTAAAAATAAATCAATAATTAAATTTTACAAAAACATTTAATGATCATATATTATTTACTTTATTGGCTGTCGAATACTTCAATAATCATTTCATCAGTTAAAAACCGTATTACAAAACTAAATTAAGTGAACTATATGTGTTAATAACCTTGTGGTGTTAGAGTAAATGATTCATTTGTAATAAGACTGCTTAAGGAAACAATTATATTTTCAGAGATTCATTCTCAGATTACGTTGTTGTAAATTTAACGGAGCCAGAGTTGTTATTAAAACAATCTAAGTTTGATTTGAATCGTTTAACAGTATTCTATATCCATGGCTATGTTGAGTTACCAACTGATCCTACACAAGAAGTTGTTATTAGTTCATATATAGAACGAAAAGATACAAATATTGTTCTAGTCGATTGGTCGAAAATAGCAGGTGGAAATTATTTTATAGATGCACTTCCGAATGTTTATAGAGTAAGTCATTATAGATTAATACATTTTAGTTCATCACTGTTTCTTTATTCTTCTTTTAAATCACAAACTCTTTTTACATACATACATACATACATATATATATATATATATATATATATATATATATACATATATATACATATATTTTTTAGGTAGGAACTTTATTAGCTGAAACAATTAAAAAACTAGTAGACCTCGGTCTACAAGTTAAATTAGTAAATTTAGTTGGTCACTCATTAGGTGCACAAATTTCTAGTCAAACAGGTAGATATATTCAGAAATATTCTGTGACATTACCGCGAATTATTGGATTGGAGCCTTCATTGCCTGGTTTCTACTTGAAGAACTTTAACTATTTAAGAATAGGCGATGCTGATTTTGTGACATGTATACATACCGATGCTGGTATTTATGGTACACTGTTCGATACATGTAATGTCGATTTTTGGGCGAACTCAGGACGTAGAATTCAACCCGGCTGTCCAAAGGGTGTAATACCATTGCAGCAAACTCCAGAAGGTATAGTGAAGATATTAAATAAAAAACCACACAAACACACACACATAAATAAATCTTCCTGAATCCAATTTCGACATATCACTTTAATGTAATATATTATTATTCTTGCATTTTTCATTAAAAGTATTGCTGTTATTTTTCAGAATTTTGCAGTCATAAACGTTCTGTGTATTTATATGCAGAATCAGTAAGAAATAATAAAGCATTTATTGGACTGAAATGTTTAAATTATGGCTTATATCGGGCAGGTCTTTGCAGAAATAACCCGACAGAGGAATTTAGTCCATTTACATCAAACAGGTATGTTGTATATATTTTGTCCTTAATTTTTTTTTGATCGATTGATCATATTTGTTTATTTAAATTAAATACATTTTTAATAGCTTAAACGAAATTCTTCAAATAATGTTGCTTTTATAGCTTTAATTTTATACAGTATTAGTCATATATGAATTATATTCTTATTCATTTAAATGTTTAAAGCCATTTTGAATAATTTTAAATTTCTTAAACTATTTTCATTTTTTCAGTACATCTGGAAATCACTTCTTCTCTACAAATGAACAATCACCATTTGGAAAAGGATATGGATTCCTATCAGAAAAAAACGAAGAAAGTCTAAAATAATGTAATTTATTTTTATACATAAACAGAAATATACTCTATATCTGTAATTATAAATTCAATATCATTTAGAAAGAACATTTTGAACTAAAATCAGAAGGATCCGAAAAACAATATGATTTGAAAAAATGCTACATAAATATATACGTATTATAAACATACATACATACTTGTATGTATATATATATATATATATATATATATATATATATATATATATATATATATATATATATATATATATATATATATTGTAAACTGAAATGATTGACAAATAATGTTATTTACGTATTTTTGATTGATATTTAAAAACAATACATACCAACAGTAGGACTGTACTTGTAGTATTCATTTTAGTAACATGAAAAATGTTGATTAGTGTATTCAGTCATTTAGTTCATCTTCATATGCATTTTAAATATTAGATTTTATATTATCCACAGATGATATATTATAATAAATAGTCCTATTTAAAAAAAATGTTAAAATATTAAAATTTTGTTAATTTTTTTAATGAATAAAAAAGTTTTTTTTATTAAAGTTATGTTTAATTTTTTCCTTTTTATGTGTGTGTATATATATATATATATATATATATATATATATATATATATATATATATATATATATATATATATATATATATATATATGTATATATATATATATATATATATATATATATATATATATATATATATATATATATATATATATATATATATATATATATATATATATATATATATATATATATATATATATATATATATATATATATATATATATATATATATATATATATATATATATATATATATATATATATATATATATATATATATATATATATATATATATATATATATATATATATATATATATATATATATATATATATATATATATATATATATATATGTATATATATATATATATATATATATATATATATATATATATATATATATATATATATATATATATATATATATATATATATATATATATATATATATATATATATATATATATATATATATATATATATATATATATATATATATATATATATATATATATATATATATATATATATTTATATATATATATTTATATATTAGGTTATATATATATATATATATATATATATCAAAAGACCAGAAGGCGGAAGGAAATATTTTCCAACCTAATATATATATATATATATATATATATATGCATATATATATATATATATATATATATATATATATATATACTCGTATATATATATTTTTGTATAGATATGTATAATGAGTTAATAACAGCATAAAACCTGAGAAACTTTTATGGATATCGGCGGAGAGTAGGCCAACCCATGAAATAGATAATTATGAAGGTAAAATTCCCAGTTGTGGGTTACAGGAATCTTTTATATCGACTCGAAGTAGCATTATTTATTCATAGTGAATGTCGGTTTAAGAGGGTTCTTAATTTCCAGCTCGATAGAGAAATATGGCATCTATATTAATTAAATATTTTCATTCCATACATGCAGTGTATGTTAATGTACATCATGCATATATGACATTTATAAACTGTTTAATTAAAGATATATAAGCAACTAAAGAAAATTTTAATTATCCATATATGACAAATGTCTACTGCAACAATTATTGGACATCAGCTATGTAGATATTTTCAGGAAATGGGAAATGTTACAGATATTTGAATTCCAAGAAAAATTCAATTTTGCGTGTCTCGAAAAAAAAAATTTCACATCTTATGATTGATGTATGTATGTAAATGTAAATATATATATATAAATATATATATATATATAAATATATATATATTCAATAAAAATGTATATCAATAAAAAAATATGTAGTAAAACGTAAATACTTTACCTAATATTAATATTAGAATAAAATATGCATTTCATAAATAAACAAATATGAAGAAAGAATTCAACAATAAGCAATCATATGCACACAACGTAACTTACAATACATAAGTATATATATATATATATATATATATATATATATATATATATATATATATATATATATATATATTATCAAATATCTCCCTTCCGCCTTTTTGTCTTTTGAATTTCGCGGCTATGTACAAAAAAAGCGGAAGGGAGATACTTGCCAAAATATATATATATATATATATATATATATATATATCTTAAATTACAAGAAAACTAAGATAAAAAATTATTTAATACACTTAAAAGAAAATTAAGTATACTATATATGGCTATTAAATTAATTTCATTAAAGTAATCAAGGTAATAAATGTAATTATGGCGAATATTCGAAATTGACTCAAGAATGGAACAATTACACAAATAAAACTACACGTTTTCTTATAAAATTATAAGAAAACTATAAAATACATGAAATAATTGTTAATTAAAACATTTATTAATTTTACTCTATATCGAAATTAATCTAATTTCATTAAGGCAATATATGTAGTCATGACGAATTTGAAATTAACCCTTAAGTATGCAACAATTACATGATTAAGTATATATGAACGAGATTTTACTAAAATTACAAGTATAATATATATATATATATATATATATATATATATATATATATATATATAATTAATCAATTGGAATGGGCATTAAATTTACTATGTATTCTAATTAATTTCATTTTATTAAAATAATTTATAAAATCGTGGAAACTATTTGAATTTGTCTACGTACTCTATAATTATTATACAAATATCTCTTAGCATGTGATTTTTTTAAAATTACAAAAAAACAAATAAAAAAACGTAAGAGATATAAAAGACGTATGTTATATTTTCAAAAGGACATTAAATTTTCTATATGTGCTAATTAATTTAATATCATTAAAGTAATTTATACAAATATGTCGAATTTTCTAATTTGACTAAGTATTAAATATGTTTACGAGAACAATCTGAAATGTTTATTTTTTTAAAAAAATATAAGATATATAAAAGAAATCATTTATTCCACCGAATGACCATTAAATTTACTATGCATCCTAATGAATTTTATTGCATGGGCATAATATATAAAATCATGGCAATTTTTTAAAATTATTACAATTTACTAAATAATTAGACGAATAAATCTCTGTATACTATTTTTTTAAAATTATAATAAAAGTTAAAGAACACAAAAATGTGTTTCATATATTAAAAAGGACATTATATTCTGTATATATCTGAATTAATTTAATTTCATTAAGACTTTATATTCAAATATAGCAAGTTTTAAAATTTGCCTCAAATATTAAATTGTTACTTAATTAATTTGCACGTACGAGCTTTTTTTAAATTACAAGAATATTATGAAATATGTAAAGAAATTCGTCTGATTCATTAGTAAGGGAATTAAGTTTAGTATACATCCTTAATGATTTAATTTTATTAAAATTAATACATACCGTTTTCGTGAATTTTCAATTATAGCACCAAGTCATAAATAATTACATAAATGAATCTATAAATTCTAATATTACTTAAAAGTTGTATTTATTAAGTTGAATAATTATTTATTTTACACTTTTTACTATAGTAAGATAAATAAAAAAAATTTGGATATAAATTTACTATTTGCATAAATTTGGCAGAGAAATAGAAATAAGCCAGTTAATATTACACTAATTATCAAAAGATAATATGTAAAAAAAACATATAAAAATTAATTTAATCAAAAATTTAATTTTAATCGTCAAATCTATTTTATGCAAAACATTAAACAATATGTCATTAAATTAGAATTGAAATGTAATAATTTTGTGATAACGAATATTTTTTTTGAAAATTAATCATTTTGAATTAGTTTAACGTACGATGTTCATATGTATGTAAATTGAATATGCAAATAATAATATTTACTGAAAATACATACATTATTATCATTTTTTTTTGACCATTACTTTTTTAATTCTATCTAATCGAAAATTGTTTTATGGACGGTTGAACGTAAATTATCATAGAAATACTATTGTGTTTAGATTGACACGTATGTTCAATATCCTTATTTAGTTTAATAATTATAACTGACATAATTAATAATTATAAACGCGAAAAAATATACATATATACGAAATATGAAAATTTTAAAAATATGTTTTTGATAAGTGATGTGATTCTATTTTGTAAATATGGATTATTCGAATGGAATTTTACTTTCAGTTCATGTTCTAGTACAAAACCTATGATTGATGATTTTGGAATTTTGTTATATATATATATATATATATATATATATATATAATTAATATCTTGTTTTTTTTTAAAAAAAATACACGAGGTCCGTTTGATAAGTCCGTGTAATTTCCGAAAGATGGCACCACTGGTGCATATCGAGGTTATTTTTAATTAGTAGCACCTCTTGGAAGAACACACATCAAGTTTCAGCCATATCGGTCTATTCCTTTGTGTTTGACAATCGTTGGAATCAAGGAAATCGAGTGATTGTCAAATAATGGACGAAAAAGAATTTCGCGTGTTGATTAAACACTACTTCATTAAAGGCAAAACGCCTCAGGAGACTAAACAGAAGCTTGATAAACATTATGGTGACTCTGCACCTTCGATTAGTGCGGTTTATAAGTGGTTTCAAAATTTTCGGAGTGGCCATATGAGCACAAGAGACGCTGAACGTTCTGGACGCCCTGTTGAGGTCACCACTCCAGAAATCATTGATAAAATCCATGATATGGTGATGGATGACAGAAGAGTGAAAGTGCGTGAGATTACTAGTGCTGTAGGCATCTCGTGTGAACGGGTACATAATATTTTGCACCAACATTTGGACATGAAAAAGCTATCCGCCAGGTGGGTGCCGCGATTGTTCACGATCGACCAAAAACGAGGTCGTGTGAAGTGTTGCAAGAACGGTTTGCAGCTGTTTCAGCGAAATCCGCAGGACTTTAAGCGTCGTTTCATCACTGTAGATGAAACATTGATACATCACTACACTCCTGAGACCAAAGAGCAGTCTAAACAATGGGTTATCAAGGGGGAATCTGCTCCGAAAAAGGCGAAGACAATTCCTTCGGCCGGGAAGGTTATGGCGACTGTCTTTTGGGATTCGCAAGGAATAATCTTTATCGACTATTTGGAAAAGGGTAAAACCATTACAGGTGCATATTATTCATTGTTATTGGATCGTTTGAAAACCGAGTTGCAAGAAAAACGTCCCCGATTAGCCCACAAAAAAGTCCTCTTTCATCACGACAACGCACCAGCTCACACCTCAGCAGTTGTGGCCGCAAAACTAATGGAAATAGGGTTCCAAATCGTTTCACATCCCCCTATTCTCCAGACTTGGCTCCATCGAACTATTATTTGTTCACTAATATGAAGAAATGGCTCGCGGGAAAAAGATTTTATTCGAACGAGGAGGTGATTGCAGGAACGAATGACTATTTTACAGACTTGGACAAATCCTATTATTCGGAAGGGATCAACAAACTAGAGCAGCGTTGGATGAAGTGTATAAGCCTAAAAGGAGACTATGTTGAAAAATAAAAACGATTTATTCAAAAAAATGAAGCAGTTTTTATTTTTACACGGACTTATCAAACAGCCTCGTATATACTGACAAATTATAAAATTGAAGTATTAAAAAAAATAAACATATTTTGAAAAATTAATCGTTTATTAAAAAAATGAAAATTTAAATATTTTAACTACTTAAAAAATAATACTATTCTATACAAAATAAAATATAATATTCAAAACTTATGGGCAGATGAAATAAAATTATAAATATATTACAATATTTCAACTTATTCTATGTTATTAATTTAATGTTACAAGTGCAATATTATTGATAGGCATGAATTTTTGGCACAAATAGACATTATAAAAAATTAAATTAAAAATTGAAGGTTGTTGTTTAATTTTTAAAAATATTTTTTATGAAATTAATAAAGAAAAATATTAATGATACTACTGGATGAAAAGAAATAAAATATAATACCTGAAAATATTAATGTTCATTGTTTATTTTATAAATTATTTTCTATTAGAGACTATTTTCCTGTTGTTCTGATAGCAAACCATATCCTTTTCCGAATGGTGGGCGATCATTTGTAGAGAAGAAGTGATTTCCAGATGCACTGAAAAAAAATTAATTTAAAAAATGATTTTTTTTACAGAATAAAAATTGCTTTAGTGAGTTAAAAGAATGTTTTAGTTCCACTAGTAAGAATGTAATTCACACAGTACTCTAGTACTACAAAAATATCATTTATATTAAAAAATTCTCATTAATACAATGATTTTTTTATACTTATAGGATTTATTATAGAAGATTTACTTTAAAAATCTACACTGAATATAATCTAAAGAATAATAACTATAAAAAAAGTGTATTTGATTCAAGTCAACAGATACAATCAATCTTTTAGAAAAATTTAAATGAAAATATATAAAGCCTACGTGTTTGATGTAAACGGACAAAATTCTTCTTTTGTATTATCTCTGCAAAAACCTCGTATATATAAACCATAATTTGGACATTTTAATCCAATAAATGCTTTAGTGTTTGTTATTGATTCTGCATATAATTGTACAGAACGTTTGTGACTACAAAAATCTGAAAAAATGATACAAACTCTTAGTTGCTACACTTAATGATAAGAATTTTTTACTGTACACAATACTATGTAAATGAAAATGATACCAAATAAGATTAATAAGTAGAGAGAAGAAACATTTTCAAAATATAAATAATAGTATTTGTACTAATAAAGTATTTTTTTTATTTAATCATTTAAAAGTATTTTATTTTGATAACATTTTACTGTATAAAATGATTTTTAATTATTTTTTTTTATTAAAATTGTGTAATTAGAATACCATCTAAATTTAGAATATATATTAACTTTATTAATAGTTCATAATTCATTTTAATCTTAGTTAAAATTTTTATTACACTGAATTTATCTCTACCTTCCAATTTAATTAACAATATAATATCTTTACTATACCTTCTGGAGTTTGTTGCAATGGTATCACACGATTCGAACAGCCGGGCTGAATTCGAAATCCGGAATTTGCCCAAAAATCTACATCACATGTACCGAATGGTGTTCCATAAACACCAGCATCGGTATGTAAACAGATTACAAAATCAGCATCACCTTTTTTTAAATGATTTATGTTATTCAGGTAGAAACTAGGAAATGCTGGTTCTAATCCAATAATTCGAGATACTCTCATGGAATATTTTTGGATATGTCTACCTGTTTGACTACAAACTTGTGCACCTAATGAGTGACCAGCTATATTGACTAATTTTACATTTAGACCAAAGTCTACAAGTTTTTTAATCGATTCAGCTAGTAAATTTCCCACCTAAAATTATATTTATATAATTTTTGATTTCAAATGTACATAAATATTTATTATAGCAAAATAGAATAATTATTGAAATTTATTTTAACAAACAATTTAATCTATTGATTTAAATAAATTGGAGAAAGAAATTAAAAACAGTAATATATTAAAAAATGATAAATTCATTATAACTTACTTTAGAAACATTTGGAAGTGCATCGATGTAATAATTTCCACCTGCTATTTCAGACCAATCGACTAGTACAATATTTGTATCTTTTCGTTTGATATATGAACTAATAATAGCTTCTTGTGAAGGATCGGTTGGTAATTCAACATAACCATGGATGTAGAATACGGTTAAACGATTGATATTAAACTCAGGTTGTTTTAATAACAACTCTGGTTCTGTTGAATTTATAATAACATAATCTGAGAATGATCTTCTGAAAATATTCAATAATTGTTTTTTAGAAGCACTTACAAATGAATGATTCAATAGACGTATCGAAATTTTTTTAGAAAAAAAGTATATGATAAGACATTTCATAATGAAAACTATGAAATTATTAATTTATCATTTTTTTTTACTAATATTTATATAATTGCTTTATTATAGGCATGCAATCTAAAATATATTATTTATGCATTTTTCAAGGTGAAGTAAATTAGTTTCTTTATGAATATTAGCAGACTTTTTTGGATAAAATAATAGTTTAATTTTATATATATATATATATATATATATATATATATATATATATATTAATTAACATAATCGAATATTAACTAATTTAACGAAAAGACTACATTAAGAACTGCCGAACAATAACTATTATTTTTTATTGATCAGAGAAATGATTATTCTCAAACTATTTAATGAAAACGTATAAATTTTAAATTATTTACCAAATATTTCTTAATTCTTTTTATTTGATAATGATGTCCGACCTTGTTCTCGATCAAGTAAATGCCACCAATTACGATTACACTGTTTAGTTAATGAACTTTAAAAATTCTTAATTGAACTAATTGCAACATAACTGGTCTATATAATGTCAGTAAGTTGTTTTAGGTACAGATAATAAATAAAATTTTATTAGTTTTGTCAAATAGTTCATTAATAAATATGTAGTATTGTTCTATTGTCAATGAAACATGAAATCATTTGAATTAAAAATAACTCAATCTTTATAATACAATATATAAAATATATTAATTGTATTTTAGTACCTGAATATTTATTATATTATTATTTTTTAATATATTATTAGTAATATGTTTTTTTTTAAATGAATTAATTTTTTTTAAACACAAATTGATCGAGTTTTTATTTTGTTGCTAGTATTTTTATCGCATTTTTTAAATATTTAATATAAAACATTAAAATATAAAGTTTCTAAATTTTAGTTTGTAAATTGTATCAATAAGTGCGTGTTTAAAATAATTTATGCACGCATAGGTAATCTATGTAAAAAATAACAATGTTCATTTGATAAAACTTGGTGTAAAAAATAACAATGTTCATTTGATAAAACTTGGTGTAAAAACACGTTTATTATAATTCACATAGGGAATCTATTTACAATTACTATGTGAATAAACGTGTTTGATGAATAAATTACCATAAACAATAAATGATCTTATATTAGATAATGCAAGATTAAATAGAATAATATATAAAAAATAACTACATAAATATACAAAAAATTCTAATAGATTATTTTTGAGCAAGTTACTTAATTTTTTTTCAGATTTTTATAGAATTATTGGTTTATACAGGTATTTTTGTTTTTATAAATATAAATTTGATTAGTATAAAAATGTTTAATCATTGGAAATAACATGATTAACCAATAATATAAAAATGTATTTTATAATATATATTTTATATTTATTATAAAGTACATTTTATATTTTTCTTCTAAAAAAGAACAGTGTAGAAAAAAGTCGAGAAATATACATACTAATGAATATTAGATCAATATTTTTTTATAATTATATTTCTATGATAATTTATTATATTAAAGAAGCAAATAATGATAAATATATAAAAATTTTGTACAAAATATTATTTTTTCATCGATCGTTTATTTATATTATGTGGTGATTCAGATAATTAAATATTGTATATACATATTATTATTATATTTAAAAAAAAATACTTATATGATAGAACTAAAACCCTCTATACTGAAAATTAATAAAGAAATGAAATATTTTTTGTTATGTAAACGTTGATTAAAATTGGCAAAATTTAATCACATTTCTATAAATAAATATAAATCCTGTTTAAAAATGGTATAATTTAAATTTTATGCCAAGGTCAAAATCATGTTTAGATTTATTAAACAGAATTGTGAAATATTATATATATATATTTATTTCAAAATTAGTTATACTAGATCTTCTCAATCAAAAAACCAGTTATTGGCAATGAAACTTTACCTCCGCGTAGTAAATATCCGTGAAATTTAATGGCACGGTCATAAATTATTTTATGCGTGTTTTCGTTTTTATATTGATACATGTGTATTTTTTACATATAAAAATTATAATTTTACTTTCGATTGTTTCCTGTTTAAATCCACATATAATCACACCCAAAAATATTTAAAAAACATGTATTTCGTATTTTTATTTTTTTAAAAAAATTGTATCAAAATTTTAGACATGTTTCATTATTAAATGTGAATATTATATTTTAAAAAGTTTATGTATGTATGTATATGTTTTTCTGCTAACGTCCTCAATATTATAAACGATGAATAATTTATTGTTAATTACTTGGCTGAAATAAATGTATTTTCCTTTTATTTCGATTTTTTTAAAAAAAATAAACACATTAAATAATATATGCGTTTATATTCAAGTCGAGTCCTATTTTTCTATTGACTTCACCTAATCCTGAATCTTTCTCTTAAGGGGTTATACGCAGTTAGAAATTTCAAAAAATCGATTTTTTTCTTTTTGCATTTTCGGAATGCACATATATTTGAGTATATTCTCTGGAAATTTGAAGTAAATCCGAGAAATATTTTCGGACATACACCTGAATTTGTAAGTAATTTTTAACTATGTGTAAACTACTTCCGAAACTTCAAACGCGTTTATCTCAAAACGGTGTTTTCATAGTCGGTGATCTCGATATCTCAGAAATGGCTGAACCGATCGGTCTCAAATTTTCACACAATCTTCTCAAATATATTCCTCAGGTATTGAACGAAGGAATAAGATTTACAAAAATTATTACTATTTTTTTTAAACAATTTGGAGTGAAAATTTTAGTAAAAAACGAAAAATTTTTTTCAAGTAGACGCCATTTTGTCAAAAATGAAAATTTTTATTATTCCTTCGTTCAATACCTGCATTAATCTATCCTTTAAAAGAATTATATTTTTGATTTATAATCCAAACCGCCGATATGGAGATCACCGCCAAGCGCCTTTTTTGGAGGTCGTTCGGGACATCGTCTGCAGGAGCGGTGCACTTCAATATTTTTTTATGATCGACATGTTATTTTATTCTTGAAAGTAGGATCTATTCAAATAACCATAATTTGTAATTGCAAAATAAATACTGTTTCTAAAAAAAATTCCTAAAAAAACGTCGTTTTTGCGCCTCGCAACTGCGTATAACCCCTTAATAATTTGTATTCCTCTATACTTATTTAACTAATTTTAATACTTTTCAAATTATAACAAACAAATTTTCCTGAATTATGAATCTCATATTTTTAATTTTTTTTGTTTATTTTTTTTTAGAAGTGTATAATATTAATTAAGTAAATATGTTTTAATTTTATTAATTTTCGACAAATTTCGTATGCAATTTCGAATATGATTTCATATTTAATTTTAAACAAACATCAATGAATGTTATTACAAAATATTGTAATTTAAAATGCAGAATTCCAATATTTATATCCGATTTTTCTGTATGCATGATGTAATATGTAAATTAAGATAACTTACACACATGAAGAATCTACTAACCTATATTTATTCAAAGTAAGATGTATTAATTTGAATGTCAATATCTCGATAAAATTATGAATTCTAATTACTACAATTAATAATAATCAAAATCTATACAGCAACGTACTTTCTCCTATATATATATATATATATATATATATATATATATATATATATATATATATATATAAATTTCGCAATACAAAATATTTTTTCAAATTAAACATTTTTAAAAATAATTAATTATATAATACCTTGAATAATAATTAATTACAAAATAATACATAATGTTTCATTTGGATTTAATATACATTGATTTCAAAATTATTTCTTTTGTTATAATTCATCTTTGTTCATATGAATAAATATAAACACACACACACACATATATATATATATATATATATATATATATATATACGTGTGTGTGTATTAATAGAGAAATAAGTAAAGAAGATGGAAACAAAACTAACAAAAATTAAAAATGTTTTAATATTATTTTCTGTCAAATATTTTCAAATACAAATAATTTATTGAAAAAAAGCCTAAAAATGAAATATAATATTTCAATTATCAGACTAAACGTTTCTTTTTGTGAAAATTATCGATTTTCAGTTAACTGTCTGGAATTAAAATGAAGTATTAAATACTTTAATAAAAAAAAGATTGTTGAATGAATGTTGAAAATAATTGTATTTTTATACATATAAATTTTAACATTATATTGAATTTTCCATCTTATTTATTGCTATATATGAATATCTAATCTATTATCATGAATGTAATGAAAATATTTTTTATAAAATAAATAATGGACCTAATTACTTTTCACTATATAAAATTCATATCAGTTTCTAGAAAAAGCTTGTACTAACAAAAAAATGCACTAAAGTAAAAACGTCGGTCATTTACACTACTTGATTATATGTGATAACTTATCTTTTGATTTTACGATAATTATGGATAGATTGTAATACAGTTACATGGATTAAGTATAAAAATATATTATTACAGCATATGAGTTCATTCCATATAAATTACACACACTTTCAAATTGTATTTTTTTCAGAATACATTATTAAATAAAACATATATTAATTAAAAATAGAAATATCATTCGAAATATAATGACTTTTTTTGTCAAATCTATATTTTGTTAAAATATATACACACACATAAATATATAATCAGACATACAATTCATATGTATATTTCTTTACAGATATTCAATGTTATGAACTTGAATGTAAATAGTGTCATGTGCTGCAATCATTGAATTACAACATTCAAAATTTGTTGCTAAATTCGAAACAAAATTTCGTTATTAACCGAGAAAAAATATAGTTTATTAATAAAACGATAATGGATATTTAAATCAATATGATAAAAAATTAATAGAGTTTTTAATTGTGTTTGGAATATTTTATATAATTTTTGTGATTTTTAAGATACACTGAAGATAGTTTGTTTTCAATATACATTTGATACACATTTGAAGATAGTTTGTTTTCAATATTTTATATGTTTTTTAAACAAAATTGGTTATATATATTTGTCAAAAAATTACTACTACATTTATTTGTTAAAAATATTTATATTATAATACAGCAAAACAATAAAAATATTTAATAATCAATTAATATTTACTTTTGTACTAACTCACATTAAAATGCTGTTATTTTTATTACTACTGAAATTTCACATGCAATTATTAAATCATATTGATTTTATAATACTGCACACTGAATATATCGATTTTGATATTTAAATGTTCATTAGTTAAAATTAGTAAAAAACTGAATTAATTATAAACTTTCAAATATATATTAAATTATTGATCAATAGAAAAATCGCGAAATTACTTGCAAATACTTTCTGTTTCAATAAGAAACATGTAAATAATTATATCATGGCTAGCAGAACAAATATTCTATTTATAAATTTTGTAGCAAAAATTACATCACGAAAAAATTAAATTATTTAATAATTACTAAATTATAGATGTATGTACTAATTAATGAATAATTTTTAAATTCACTTGCTGTTTTTCTCTTTTAAAAATATGTATTATGTTAGTCCAACTAAACAATGTATTTTAATTATACAAATTATTTTTGCTGATATATTTATTCAATATCTATTCATTTTTTTTATATTTCATTATTTACTTTTAAAAATTCGTACAATCTCATTAAAGTCTGTATTTCAAGGTAATTATAGACCATATATGGTTAATCATAATATTTTCATAAGATATTCGTGAAATATTTTGCGAAACTATTTATAAAAAAAATAACTTTAGTTATTATTTTCTACAATTAAGAAAATTTCTCGAATTATATATCAAATATAGAGTGTAATAAATATCTCTGATTTTGATAATCATACACTTATATAATCTTTAATTTGTTATTATAAATATATGATAATTAATTATTTATTAATACAGTTTTTATTATACTTCCACATATAATAAATTCGTATTTATCATCACAGATTATGGATGGATTGTAAATAATAGTAAGTTAATGTAGTGAAAAAAATAAATAAAAATAGTTATGGTTCAGTACTGTCAATAAATTTCATTTTTATATATGTTTTTTAAAAAGTAAAATAAGTTTTACATCATCAAATTTTTCAAACGTTTCAGTATTTTTTTAGTACTCATATGATCTTTATATTTAAAAATAACAGCATTGTTATTTAATAAACAATAAGTTAAAGTAAACAATAAAAAATTATTAAACATTCCAGTAAAGAATATCATGTTTCAAATAAAGTTACGGTATTTTTTTTAAGTCAAAGTCATTATTATAACATAAATGATTTTTCATAAATATTTAAAATTTAATTTAAAATTTAATATTTTTTACAATTTTCCAATTCAAAAGAAAAATAAAGTGCAAATTTTCTCTTTTACAAATATTAATTATAAAGTTTATGAAGTCAGATAAAAATAATATATATTTAATTCGAATTTATAAAGTTTTGATATTTTAAATACATGAAATATTAAATATAAAAAAAATATTTTTCTTTTTTTATGATATATATATATATATATATATATATATATATATATATATATATATATAATGCAATATAAAATGTACAAAAATTTAATAATATGAAATAAAATAGATTTAAAAAAATCAAATTACATTTTTTGATTTAAAAAATTAATGAAATTAAATTAAAAAATTTAAATAAATGATTTCATCATAAATATTTTTTTATAATTTTTTTATATAAAAAATAATAAAATTAATGTAACAATTAATAATAAATTATATAAATAAGAAAGTCTGCATATTAAAATTTAGAGTAAACAAATTATCTTATTAGAAAAATAATAATAAAATTCTAAAAGAATATTTCAGTTTGACAATCAGAAAAAATAAAAATATGAAAATAAAATTGTTCTTTCCAAATATGAAAAATTTAAATTTCATTTCTCATATTTGGAATACAAAAAAAATATTCATTTTGAATTAATGAAAGAATAAGATATGTAATTTGTATAAATTATTTATTCGATTAAAAATAAAAATATTTTTTATTGAGTATTAGTCTTTTTATTAAAATTATACTTTTATGTTTTGTATTGGAATTATTGATAATAATTATATAATATTATATAGGTAATTAATTTTATTTAAATTATTTTTTTGTTTAATAGTAATTACAAAAAATCTACTATTTTTTATAAAAATGAACATTATATTTATTAAAAATAGAATCTGAATTATAAAAAAAATAGATAAATAGATAAAAAACACACCCATTGTAGAAACGGAAACTGACAAATGGACTAACATCTTCTGATTCTCCGTTCGGATAATTGCCTAGTAATTGTAAAATTCTTGCGAACATACCGTACATAATATTATTGAATCCATTTACTCTTCCACGCATTGCACTTACACATAAGTCAACCAGTTGTCAAAATATACTGATCAAAATTACTTTGAATAAAAAAATTCAACGATAACATTCATAAGAACGTTACCACTAGACAACAGTCTGGACATCCGTAAGGTCTTTCTACTTATACTTAATTTATTTCAAAACTATGATCACCGAATATTTATACAACACCACGAATTAATTTCAACCGAGAATGGATTCAAAACATTCACTACCAATCATTTTTCAGATACACCTACCCAAAAGTATTAGAATACATTTGTACAATAAGCTATTTACAATATTCAATCTTCTATAAAATAAATATTTTGAAATTTTTAGCATAAATATCATTTATTTAATTGTTGAAGGTTAGTCGAAAGTGAATTAAAGAAAATTTGTACGTTAAAATTGATGATAAACCTTGAAATTTATTTTAAATTGTGTTCTAATATTTAAATTATTATTTTTTAATAGTGATTAATTTTTAATATTTTTTAAATTTATATATGTATATATATATATATATATATATATATATATGTACCTTAAATATTTTTATTTTTATATTTGAAATTTTCATTCAATTTTTTGATTTTTTATAAAAAGTTTTAAAATAAAATTAAAAAAAATATTGTCACAAAGAAAGGTTCTATATTATTATATTAATTTTTTTATACACACAATATCAATATCTAAGATTCACACATAACTATTCCCCTCTATTATTCAAATGTTAAAAACATAGTACTCATAAATTTTTTAAAATATATGGACTCTGATAAATTAGAAAATTTATTGAATTAATGAAAAACTTATCTCTAAAAAATGAATAAATTTGCATTGAATACGCCAATTCTAACAATTATCTAGGACAATGAATAATTTGTTAATTAATTTCTTATATAAAGCAAAATATTCGGGTTTATTTGTCATTATTTGTGTCCAAAGTTTTATTTATACAAATCATTTGGACTGGTGTGAAAGTTTTAATTCTATTTTGAAAAGTTACATTGTATTTGATTTAAAATGAAATTGTTTTATATTAGCCTGGCTATTTGTTTAGCAGGTGAGTATTTTTTTAAAGATTATTTATACAATATATATATATATATATATATATATATATATATATATATATATATATAAAGTAATCACTTTAATAAGAATTCTAAATTTATTTTCAATATTTTATAATTTATTTTTTAAAAAATAAATCCGGTAAGTTGTAATTTAACTATTTTTAAAACAATTTAAATGCATATTTTATTACTTTATACTAAAATAAGGTTTTTAACAAAAATAATTTATAAATTATGCAAAATATTTCTTACATTATAAAACACTATTTTTATATTGTTAGAAAAAAATAATAATCAACTTGCTTAACTGTTTTATACAAAAAAACTTCAAACACTACAAATTTAATTTATTAATTTCGTTATTTACAAAATTATAATTGAATTCAAATTGATCTAATAGTTTAAATTAAAATATTTTTTGAACAGAAATCTTTTTTCTAAATATAACAAGTTCTTATATAAAAAGAATAATCTAATTAGTTGTTTAATTTCAATTTAGCAGTTTTTCATTTTATTCAAAAATAAAAATTGACCATTAAAAATATTGGATAAGTAAAAGTGAACAAAAATAATTACTGAAAACTTTTGTTCGATACTTTTAACGTTTATAATGTTGATTCTATTTTAAGGGGTTATACGCAGTTGCGAGGTGCAAAAACGACGTTTTTTTAGGAATTTTTTTTAGAAACAGTATTTATTTTGCAATTACAAATTATGGTTATTTGAATAGATCCTACTTTCAAGAATAAAATAACATGTCGATCATAAAAAAATATTGAAGTGCACCGCTCCTGCAGACGATGTCCCGAACGACCTCCAAAAAAAGGCGCTTGGCGGTGATCTCCATATCGGCGGTTTGGATTATCCGAAATCAAAAAATATGGTCAATTCTTTTAAAGGATAGATTAATGCAGGTATTGAACGAAGGAATAATAAAAATTTTCATTTTTGACAAAATGGCGTCCACTTGAAAAAAATTTTTCGTTTTTTACTAAAATTTTCGCTCCAAATTGTTTTAAAAAAATAGTAATAATTTTTGTAAACCTTATTCCTTCGTTCAATACCTGAAGAATATATTTGAGAAGATTGTGTGAAAATTTGAGACCGATCGGTTCAGCCATTTCTGAGATATCGAGATCACTGACTATGAAAACACCGTTTTGAGATAAACGCGTTTGAAGTTTCGGAAGTAGTTTACACATAGTTAAAAAAAATTTTTTTCAACTTACATGGTATAATAAATATTTATCGGATTTACTTCAAATTTTCAGAGAATATACTCAAATATATGTGCATTCCGAAAATGCAAAAAAAATCGATTTTTTGACATTTCTAACTGCGTATAACCCCTTAAATAAAAAAATTTTTTAAATACTAACATTAAAAATATTTTCTTTGTATATATGAATTAAAAAATATATAACAGAAAGATAAGTACAGTATTTTCAATAAAAAAATTATATATATATATATATATATATATGATTTATTTTGTTTCTCCTGTAAATTTTAATTTTAAATTATTTAAAAAAATATAATCAAAAAATTAGTAGATGAAAAAAATATTACAAGTCCTATATTGTATCATTAGTGTTTATACACTATGTAAGTTATAGAAAATTAATTTCTAATAAAATATTGATACTTTCTTTACATAATCTAATAATCATTTTATTATTAAAATAATAAAAGATCGTAATTTTTTCTTTAAAAAAATGTATATTTATTGTACACAATGATTAATTTTGATAAATTTGCACATATAATCAAAATATGTTTGTAGTAGTATTTTAAATTAATTAATATATTACTTGGAAGAAATGGATAAACGAATATTTAATGATCTAACCTAATTAATATATATCTGTTTTAGTAATATTGCTTGTTTAATTATAGGTATTCATTTTGCAAAAGCACAAGCTGATGTCAAGTCTCAAGTATTTTTCATTTATTATAACGGGTAAGTAATAGCAATTATTCTAATTATATAAAATAATTTTCAATATGTTCATTAAAAAAATATTATTAAAAATTAATTATATAATAAGTTTTTATTTATAACAATTTTTTTTATATTATGTTGTATAATAATAGGAATAGTCTAAGTCAGTACGTCAACATAAGCCTTACTAATCCTGCTGCATTGGTAACCGATCAAACTTTTGATAAGAATCGTCCAACAGATATTTATATACCTGGGTTTACTGAAACGACTCAACACCCAACAGTAAAAAAAGTAATGAGCTCTTACATAACTGAAGCACGCCGAAATATTGTTCTTATTGATTGGTCTATATTGTCAAATGTGGAATATCTTGAAGCTGTACAAAATGTCAATAGGGTACTTAGTTTATATAATATATATATATTAATATTGATAGACAATTAAATGAAAAAAAATCGAAGTGTATAAAATCAAAATTTATTTTTAGGTTGGAGAAATTCTACCTGAAGCATTAGAAATTCTAAAAAATAACGGTTTAGATCTCTCAACTTTATCAGTAGTAGGGTATTCACTTGGAGCTCAAATTGCAAGTAGATTGGGTTATGGTGCTAAGCAACGGAATATTCGATTACCGCGTATCTTAGGACTCGATCCAGCTTTTCCTGGTTATTATTTCACTGCTGAAAAAAATATAGAGAGTACCGATGCCGAATTTGTTTATTGTTTACACACTGATGCTGGTGTATATGGAACACCTTTCCCATATTGTCATGCAGACTTTTGGCCAAATGAAGGTACACGTTATCAACCTGGATGTCCTATTACTATGCCACTCGTACAAAGGAAAGAAGGTATTTTTTGTTTATATATATAAACATAAACATATAAACACACAAATATATGCCTATTACATATATATATATATATATATATATATATATATATATATATATATATATATATATATATATATATATATATATATATATATATATATATATATATACATATATATATCTTGCACATATACTGTAGAATATATTTGATGTTGATTTAAGACATTTAAATTTTATAAAACAATAATTGAATTTTCTTGTGGATTTCAACAAAATTATAAATAAAATATCATTTTAAAAAACATAAAGAAAAAATATGCATAATTTTTTTTGTGATTTCAAAATTATTTTATATCAAAATTCAACTTTTTTTGATATTCGTATTTGAGCTATAAACAATATTTGTTCCAATTTTTGTAATTCTAGTGTCTGTATTTAACCATTTTAAATATAGAATATTAGGATCATATTTTTTGTAAATACTATTTTTTTCTATTAATTTTGAAATCTTATATCAAATCCAGATAAATTTAAGATACTCGAATTTTCGAAATAATAATTAGACTATTCTAAATTTGAAAATGACAAGATCGAAATTAGTAGTGATATAAGAAAAGTAATCAGAGATAAGATATTTAAAAAAGTTATACATTTATACACAACTGATAATTTTAAATATTTTTTTTTAGATTTTTGCAGTCATAACCGTTCCCCATTCATATATGCAGAATCAATACTTAATCCTAATAATTTTTCAGCACGTAAATGTGACAGTTATTCACAATTTTCGGTAGGATTGTGTGCAACAAATCCTAAAGTTCTATTTAATACTGAAACACCTCGATTGTAAGTGAATATTAGTAAAAATTAGAAAAAGGAACATTTAACATTCATAAAATAATTTTATTTATTTATTATTTATAATTAATATAATTAATTTATTATAAATATTTTTCAGAACACGAGGAAATTATTATTTTAAAACAAAAAGCACGGAACCGTTTGGTATGGGATATTCAGGACTATATGTATAACAAATTATGATTTTTTTTATAAATTATACATTATGATATAAAATGATATAAGCATTAAATGTATGTGTGTCTATACATATAAATATATATATATATATATATATATATATATATATATATATATAATACAATAAATATTTATAAATAAAATCTATATATTTATATTTCACTAAATGTCTTTTTATTTTACCCTCAATATGTTTTCTAATTTGCAATTTATTAATATAAATTTTGAAATAGAATAATTTTTGAATTTAATATTGCAGTAATGTTGATTTATAGAATATATATAGATAATTTTAATTTATGAAAAGATAACGTAAAAAAGATAAGTGATTTTTTTGGAGAAAGTATCTTGAGTATTTTAGTTTCGGATTGTGATCATACTTTTTTCATTAATTTTAAAATTAGAGAATTTAAATATTAAATATAGAATAAAACAGTGTTAATCTCTAATATAAAAGAGGTCAAGGAAAATTATGAGACAATATTTAAAAAGATATAATTGAAGGTAGACATTTTGAAACCTTAATTAAAAACAGTAAAATGATTAGTTAAGAGAGATAAAATTTTAACCTGAATGATTCCATTATTTCACACTGGCTTAATTCTGGATTTTTTTTATATTTTAATTATTTAACAATATAAATATTTTAATTCTTAGAAAATAAGCTGATATACATATTTTGAAAAATATTTAGAATTTTTATATTACTCATCAAACTTTGATTTATCAATATTTTCTATAAGTTTGATTTATTTTTTAATCTAAATTTTTTTAACATCGTTTCTGTGTACAAAACAAAATAATTCTTTTTAAAATAATATATCAATTTACATTAAATAGTCATTATTTTATACAACGTACATTCGATGAATGATTTTTGTAAAGCAGTATATTCTATCAAGGAAAATTTAATTAATTCTCTATCTAATATAAATCGATAATAAATAAACTTTTTGTAAAAATATTTTTCAACAACAAAATGAATAATGTAAAAATATATTTGTTTTTATTTAATTTTATAAAAAATTATATATTTCATTCATATATTTTTCTAATTTCTATTTATAATACGAAATAACACATTTATTTGAATGAAATACTAAACTGAGGAAGTCGCAAATAAAATTATCAAAAACGGAAAAATAAACGATAACAACTGCAACATAAAATAGGTAAACTGTCGATTTAAGTTAATATGAATAAATGACCATAATTTTAGAAATAACTTTGTATTTTCACTAGCTATATTATATATACATTTTTAGAAAAAAATAAATTAAAATGTATATATTATCTTAGTAATTAACATATTATAATTCAAATATTTTTGATGTTAATATTCTATTGTTCTAATTTATAATTGGACTGTTATGAAATTAATTTTGAAAAAGGATTACAAATGACATATTTATGCTCTCAAATATGAAATTTTATTACCAGAAATATTTTATACGCCAGAACAAAACTACAAACATTTCATCAAATGGTGGGCGAAAACGAATTGTAACAGCAAATAAGTTCATAATATTTTAATATTTTCTTAAATTATTTGTACATCTTTCCATTTATTTAGCCATAAATAATTAAAACTGTATGTGTTATTTTTTCATATACTATTACAAACATTTATTGATTTTAAATATAATCTCAAATAAAATTGCGTTAAATATTAAAAACAAACAATAAAATAAATTGTATGTTATATATATATATATATATATATATATATATATATATAATATTTATTAAAAATAGAATATAAATCATAGAAAAGAAATAGATAAAAACACACCCAATGTAGAAACGGAAACTGACAAATGGACTAACATCTTCTGATTCTCCGTACGGATAATTACCTAGTAATTGTAAAATTCTTGCGAACATACCGTACATAATATTATTGAATCCATTTACTCTTCCACGCATTGCACTTACACATATGTCAACCAGTTGTCAAAATATACTGATCAAAATTACTTTGAATAAAAAAATTCAATGATAACATTCACAAGAACGTAACCACTAAACAACAGTCTGGACATCCGTAAGGTCTTTCTACTTATGGTTAATTTATTTCTAAACTATGATCACCGAATATTTATACAACACCACGAATTAATTTAAACCGAGAATGGATTCAAAACATTCTCTACTAATCATTTTTCAGATACACCTACCCAAAAATATTAGAATACATTTGTACCATAGACTATTTATTAATATTCAATCTTCTATAAAATAAATATTTTGAAATTTTCAGAATAAATATCATTTATTTAATTGTCGAAGGTTAGTCGAACGTGAATTAAAGAAAATTTGTACGTTAAAATTTATGATAAACCTAGAAATTTATTTTAAATTGTGTTCTAATATTTAAATTATTATTTTTTAATAGTGATTAATTTTTAATATTTTTTAAATTTATATATGTATATATATATATATATATATATATATATATATACTTTAAATATTTTTATTTTTATATTTGAAATTTTCATTAAATTTTTTGATTCTTTATAAAAAGTTTTAAAATAAAATTAAAAAAAATATTGTCACAAAGAAAGGTTCTATATTATTATATTAAATTTTTTATACGCACAATATCAATATCTAATATTCACACATAACTATTCCCCTATATTATTCAAATGTTAAAAATATAGTACTCATAAATTTTTTTCAAATATATGGACTCTGATAAATTAGAAAATTTATTAAATTAATGAAAAACTTATCTCTAAACAATGAATAAATTTGCATTGAATACGTCAATTCTAACAATTATCTAGGACAATGAATAATTTGTTAATTAATTTCTTATATAAAGCAAAATATTCGGGTTTATTTGTCATTATTTGTGTCCAAAGTTTTATTTATACAAATCATTTGGACTGGTGTGAAAGTTTTAATTCTATTTTGAAAAGTTACATTGTATTTGATTTAAAATGAAATTGTTTTATATTAGCCTGGCTATTTGTTTAGCAGGTGAGTATTTTTTTAAAGATTATTTATACAATATATATATATATATATATATATATATATATATATATATATATATATATATATATATAAACTAATCACTTTAATTAGAGTTCTAAATTTATTTTCAATATTTTATATTTTATTTTTTAAAAAACAAATCCTGTAAGTTGTAATTTAACTATTTTTTAAAAATTTTAGATGCATATTTTATTACTTTATATTAAAATAAGGTATTTAACAAAAATAATTTATAAATTCTGCAAAATATTTCTTACATTATAAAACATTATTATTTTTATATTGTCAGAAAAAATAATAATCAACTTGCTTAACTGTTTTATACAAAAACTTCAAACTCTACAAATTTAATTTATTAATTTCGTTATTTATAAAATTATAATTTAATTCAAATTGATCTAATAGTTTGAATTATAATATTTTTCGAACAGAAATCTTGATTCTAAATGTAAGAAGTTCTTATATAAAAAAATAATCTAATTAGTTGTTTAATTTCGATTTAGCAGTTTTTAATTTTATTCAGAAATAAAAATTGACCATTAAAAATAATGGATAACTAAAAGTGAACAAAAACAATTACTGAAAACTTTTGTTCGATACTTTTAACGTTTATAATGTTGATTCTATTTTAAATAATAAAATGTTTTAAATACTAACAGTAAAAATATTTTCTTTGTATATATGAATTAAAAAATATATAACAGAAAGATAAGTACAGTATTTTCAATAAAAAAATTTAAAAATATATATATATATATATATATATATATATATATAATGATTTATTTTGTTTGTCCTGTAAATTTTAATTTTAAATTATTTAAAAAAATATAATCAAAAAATTACTAGATGTAAAAAAAAATTACAAGTCCTATATTGTATCATTTGTGTTTATACACTATGTAAGTTATAGAAAATTAATTCCTAATAAAATGTTGATAACTTCTTTACATAATCTAATAATCATTTTATTATTAAAATAATAAAGAATTGTAATTTTTTCTTTACAAAAAATGTATATTTATTGTAGACAATGATTAATTTTGATAAATTTGCACATCTAATCAAAATATGTTTGTAGTAGTATTTTAAATTAAATAATATATTACTTGGAAGAAATGGATAAACGAATATTTAATGATCTAATCTAATTAATATATATCTGTTTTAGTAATATTGCTTATTTAATTATAGGTATTCATTTTGCAAAAGCACAAGCTGATGTCAAATCTCAAGTTTTTTTCATTTTTTATAACGGGTAAGTAATAGCAATTATTCTAATTATATAAAATAATTTTCAATATGTTCATTAAAAAATTATTATTAAAAAATAATTATATAGTAAGTTTTTATTTATAACAATTTTGATATCAAATCAACTATATTTTATATTATGTTGTATAATAATAGGAATAGTCTAAGTCAGTACGTCAACATAAGCCTTACTAATCCTGCTGCATTGGTAAACGATCCAACTTTTAATAAGAATCGTCCAACAGATATTTATATACCTGGGTTTACTGAAACGACTCAACACGCAACAGTAAAAAAA
This sequence comes from Neoneuromus ignobilis, assembly GCA_029203775.1. NCBI lineage: Eukaryota > Metazoa > Arthropoda > Insecta > Megaloptera > Corydalidae > Neoneuromus > Neoneuromus ignobilis. The sequence goes on along the minus strand of CP092091.1, from coordinate 12,517,065 downwards.
GTAATAAGCTCTTACATAACTGAAGCACGCCGAAATATTGTTCTTATTGATTGGTCTATATTGTCAAATGTGGAATATCTTGAAGCTATAGATAATGTCAATAGGGTACTTAGTTTATATATAATAAATAAATATATATATATATATATATATATATATATATATATATATATGAATAATATTAATAAACAATTAAATTAAAAAAAATCGAAGTGTATTAAATCAAAATTTATTTTCAGGTTGGAGAAATTTTACCCGAAGCATTAGAAATTCTAATAAATAACGGTTTAGATCTATCAACTTTATCAGTAGTAGGGTATTCACTTGGAGCTCAAATTGCTAGTAGATTTGGTTATGGTTCTAAGGAACGAAATATTCGATTACCGCGTATCTTAGGACTCGAGCCAGGTTTTCCTGGTTATTATTTCACTACTGAAAAAAATTTAGAGAGTACCGATGCCGAATTTGTTTATTGTTTACACACTGATGCTGGTGTATATGGAACACCTTTCGCATATTGTCATGCAGACTTTTGGCCAAATGAAGGTACACGTTATCAACCTGGATGTCCTATTACTATGCCACTCGTACAAATGAAAGAAGGTACTTTTTGTTTATATATATATAAACACAAACATATAAACACACAAATATATGCCGATTACATATATATATATATATATATATATATATATATATATTATATATATATATATATATATATATATATATATATATATATATATATATATATATATTATCTCACATGAGACTAAAGAGTTTAGACATAAATTTACTTGCATAGTATCATTTACTATTCTTTTCTATCCTTCAGTCTTATTTAAGACAAAATAATAATAAAAATTGAAAAAGGAACATGTCTTATATATATCCTGCACATATACTGTAGAATATATTTGATGTTGATTTAAGTTAATTTAAACATTTAAATTTTATAAAATAATAATTGAATTTTCTTGATGATTTCAACAAAATTATAAGCAAAATATCATTTTAAAAAACATAAAGAAAAAAATATGCATAATTTTTTTTGTGATTTCAAAATTATTTTATATAAAAATTCAATCTTTTTTAATATTTGTATATGAGCTATAAACAATATTTGTTCCAATTTTTGTAATTCTAGTGTCTGTATTTAACCATTTTAAATATAGAATATTAGGATCATATTTTTTGTAAATACTATTTTTTCTATTAATTTTGAAATCTTTTATCAAATCCAGATAAATTTAAGATATTCGAATTTTCGAAATAATAATTAGACTATTCTAAATTTGAAAATGACAAGATCGAAATTAGTAGTGACATAAGAAAAGTAATCAGAGATAAGATATATAAAAAAGTTATACATTTATACATAACTGATAATTATAAATATTTTTTTTAGATTTTTGCAGCCATAACCGTTCCCCATTCTTATATGCAGAATCAATACTTAATCCTAATAATTTTTCAGCACGTAAATGTGACAGTTATTCAAAATTTTCGGTAGGATTGTGTGCAACAAATCCTAAAGTTCTATTTAATCCTGCAACACCTCGATTGTAAGTGAATATTAGTAAAAATTAGAAAAAGGAACATTTAACATTCATAAAATAGTTTTATTTATTTATTATTTATAATTAATATAATTAATTTATTATAAATATTTTTCAGAACACGAGGAAATTATTACTTTAAAACAAAAGGCTCGGAACCGTTTGGTATGGGATATTCAGGACTATATGTATAATAAATTTTGATTTTTTTTTATAAATTATACATTATGATATAAAATGATATAAGCACTAAATGTATGTGTATATATATATATATATATATATATATATATATATATATATATATATAATATAATAAATATTTATAATTAAAATCTATATATTTATATTTCACTAAATGTCTTTTTTATTTTACCCTCAATATGTTTTCTAATTTGCAATTTATTAATATAAATTTTGAAATAGAATAATTTTTGAATTAAATATCGCAGTAATGTTGATTTATAGAATATACTCGTATATAGATAATTTTAATTTATGAAAAGATGATTTTTTTGGAGAAAGTATCATGAGTATTTTAGTTTCAGAATATGATCATACTTTTTTCATTAATTTTGAAATTAGAGAAACTTAAATATTAAATATAGAATAAAACAGTGTTAATCTCTAATATAAAAGAGGTCAAGGAAAATTATGAAACAATATTTAAAAAGATATAATTGAAGGTAGATATATTTTGAAACCTTAATTAAAAACAGTAAAATGATTAGTTAAGAGAGATAAAATTTTAACTTGAATGATTCCATTATTTCACACTGGCTTAATTCTGGAATTTTTTTATATTTTAATTATTTAACAATATAAATATTTTAATTCTTAGAAATTAAGCTGATATACATATTTTTAAAAATATTTAGAATTTTTATATTACTCATCAAACTTTGATTTATCAATATTTTCTATAAGTTTGATTTATTTTTTAATCTAAATTTTTTTAACATCGTCTCTGTGTACAAAACAAAATAATTCTTTTTAAAATAATATATCAATTTATATTAAATAGTCATTATTTTATACAACGTACATTCGATGAATGATTTTTGTAAAGCAATATATTCTATCAAGGAAAATTTAATTAATTCTCTATCTAATATAAATCGATAATAAATAAACTTTTTGAAGAAAATATTTTTTAACAACAAAATGAATAATGTAAAAATATATTTTTTATTTATTCAATTTTATAAAAATTGATATATTTCATTCATATATTTTTCTAATTTCTATTTATAATACGAAATAACATATTTATTTGAATGAAATACTAAACTGAGGAAGTCGCAAATAAAATTATCAAAAACGGAAAAATAAACGATAACAACTGCAACATAAAATAGGTAAACTGTCGATTTAAGTTAATATGAATAAATGACCATAATTTTAGAAATAACTTTGTATTTTAAGTAGCTATATTATACGAGTATATACATTTTTAGAAAAAAATAAGTTAAAATGTATATATTATCTTAGTAATTAACATATTATAATTTAAATATTTTTGATGTTAATATTCTATTGTTCTAATTTTTAATTGGACTGTTATGAAATTAATTTTGAAAAAGGATTACAAATGACATATTTATGCTCTCAAATATGAAATTTTATTACCAGAAATATTTTATACGCCAAAACAAAGCTACAGACATTTCATCGAATGGTGGGCGAAAACGAATTGTAACAGCAAATAAGTTCATAATATTTTAATATTTTCTTAAATTATTTGTATATCTTTCCATTTATTTATCCATAAATAACTAAAACTATGTGCTATTTTTTCTTATACTATTACAAACATTTATTGATTTTAAATATAATTTCAAATAAAATCACGTTAAATATTAAAAACAAACAATAAAATAAATTTTATGTTTTATATATATATATATATATATATATATATATATATATATATATATATAATATTTATTAAAAACAGAATATAAATCATAGAAAAGAAATAGATAAAAAACACACCCAATGTAGAAACGGAAACTGACAAATGGATTAACATCTTCTGATTCTCCGTACGGATAATTGCCTAGTAATTGTAAAATTCTTGGAAACATACCGAACATAATATTATTGAATTCATGTACTCTTCCGCGCATTGCACTTACACATATCAACCAGTTGTCAAAATATACTGATCAAAATTACTTTGAATAAAAAAATTCAATGATAACATTCACAAGAACGTTACCACTAAACAACAGTCTGGACATCCGTAAGGTCTTTCTACTTATGGTTAATTTATTTCTAAACTATGATCACCGAATATTTATACAACACCACGAATTAATTTAAACCGAGAATGGATTCAAAACATTCTCTACTAATCATTTATCATATACACTTATCCAAAAATATTAGAATACATTTGTACCATAGACTATTTATTAATATTCAATCTTCTATAAAATAAATATTTT
>CP092091.1:12483056-12510556 GCA_029203775.1 Neoneuromus ignobilis | reverse complement strand
AACTATTTTTAATAAATACATTAATTTGTATTGTAGGTGATTTTTAAACAGAATTCGTTTCTCTCTCTCTCTCTCTGTATATATATATATATATATATATATATATATATATATATATATATATATATATATATATATATATGTATTGTTGTGTAAGTTTATTTCCACTTATAAATCAATTACAAACATATTTCAAATATTTTAGGTTTTTCGAAATCAACTACTAATCATGATATCAGAGAAGACATATTTTTTTTATTATACAGGTAAGAAAATTTTTTTTTAGATTCATTACACGTATGTGAACAAAGTAGTACACATTTTAACTTTCAACTATATTTTATTCTAATGAGCAAATGAAAATTTCGAAACATTTACCTTAAGCGATTAAAATTATATCCTAAAATATATAATGAAGAAACTAATTATAATAAGATTAAAAAAAAAACAGTTCTATGTTTTTAAGACAGAACAAGTTTCTCTGTTGCATTTAATATATATTTTCATATTGATTATAAATTTAATATTTATTTTTTCTATAATTAACAAGGTTAGATTTTCAAGATGAGACTCCTAATATAGATACTTTTGATACATCCTTTTTTGATATGCGTTTAAGTTATATCTGTATAATTTTAATTTAAATATATTATTCATCAATCCTTAATTTTTATCATATTGAAAATATGTACAAGAAAATTATATATATCAATAACTAGTTTTCTTCTTACTGTTTGTATTTAAAAGAGTATTTAAATAATCATTTCTAATAAACTTATTTTTTAATTCTAAATAAAATCCTCGTTTTTCTTTAACGTTTAATCTAAAAACATTTTGTCATTAATTCTAGTTGACTGATTTGTCTTAAATTATCATAATATATATTAAAATGTGAATACAATTATATTCTTAGTTATGCTTATTAATCTTGATATCTTATATGTAATACTTTAATTGCCGTATTTTCAAGATCATTAAATTAATATACACAATTAATTTAATTCATATTTAAAATTAACATAAAACGTATTTTTATAATTTAATAACATTATTTATATACATAAGAGACATTTTTTGTTCATCAGTAGTGCATATTGTTGTTGTTATTATTTTGAAATAATTGTTTCTTTATTTTTGGTTTGACCAAAAAAATCTCCAAGCAAACATCAGTATTAATAATAAATATATTAAAAATGTTTTAAACAATAATAAAATATTTTTACTTGTAAAAAAATAATTTTTTGAGAAAGATGCATTGATTCAAATTCAATTGTTGGTTTTATTAAGATATTTGTATAAATAAATATATTTTAATACTTATTAATATATATATATATATATATATATATATATATATATATATATATATATATATATATAAATATATGTTTTCATTACAGTGATTCAATATCAAATTATGTCAACATAAGTTTAATAGAAGGATATAATTTACTTAAAGAAGAAACATTCGATTCGAACCTACCAACAACTATTTATATTCCAGGATTCACAGAAAAAATAAATAATGAAAAAGTTGTAAATATTACCGCAGCATATATAAGCAGAGGTCATCAAAATATAGTTATTTTAGATTGGTCAAATTTATCTGATGGAAATTATTTTTTAGACGTTTTGCCAGTTGTTCCAAAAGTATGTATATATTTTTTTATTCTTGAAGAAATATCTATTTGAGAGTCTTTCAAGTAAAATAACTAAATATTAGGTTATTCCTTGAATTTTTGATTTTTTTTCAATTTAATAATATAACCAAGTTCTTTAAATCACTATTCATTTAATATTATAATTAATTCACTTTTGCATAAATAATTTACTCATGTAAACACCATAAAATGTTATAAAATTTTTAATAAGCGTTCAATGTTCGCTTTATTTACTAATATACATTTTGTTGGCTATAACATCATTATCAGAGAATTGTATTGTTTATTTCATGATTTGTTTTTAATCATAACTTTATCTTATTTTACTGAAAAATATTTGTATTACTAATAATTTTATTAATATTTTTTTTTATAAATTCTGCATTATTTTCATAAAAAAATAACAAACATATAAACCATTTAACAAAAAGAATGGCATTAAAAATACATGACGAAATTTTCAAATTACCACCATTTATCTACATGCAATATTTTTTTTTAAAAAAACAATATATTGTAATTTCGTTATCAATAATTATACCTTTTTTAATACAGGTAGTACATGCAGTTACGCTAGTACTTCAACAATTAATAGTTAATGGATTGAACGAAAAAACATTATCATTAGTAGGTTTATCACTTGGTGCACAGATATGTGGTCACATTGGAAGAAATATACAAATATTTAATATAACTTTACCTCGCATCACTGGTTTAGAACCTTCTTTTCCTGGATTTTTTCAACAGGAAGATAATCTCAAAAGTGGTGATGCTGAATTTGTATATTGTTTGCATACAGATGCTGGTATTTATGGAACACCATTTAAAGGATGTGATGTAGATTTTTGGGTTAATGGTGGATCAAGAATTCAACCTGGATGTCCATTTTCATTTCCTTATACACAATCCAATAAGGGTAAATAATCAAATATTTGTACGAATAAATTTATTATTAAGATGCAAATATCTAAAATTATTTTTAGAATTTTACATAAATGTATATACATATATGTATAAAAATATACTCCTTATAATTTAATACAAAATTAAAATTTATGAAGCAGAATTAGTGATAGAATTGTAAAAAATAAACAAATGTATAAAAAATACTTCAATAATTTCAAAAATATTTATTATTCACTTAAAACATTACATAAACTATAATTGTTTATGAATTGATTAAATAAAATATATATTAAATTATATTACATAAAACTTATTCTTCCATAAATAGCAAAAAAAAAAATAATGATCTTTAATACCATATTTTATCTAGGAATGTGAATAAAAAATGATTGTATCAAAATGAAATTCAATATTTAATAATTGTTTTTACACTGAACATAAATAACACATTTTTATTTTTTCTTAGATTTCTGTAGTCATCAGAGAGCTGCTTATTTGTGGGCTGAAGCAATTTATAACAATATTGCATTAGTCGGTGTTAAATGTGAAAATAGTGCTGCATTTCGAAAAGAAATGTGTAACTATAATGATATTCTTTTATTTAATCCAAATACACCAAAATTGTAAGTATTTTAAAAATGTTTATGATATTAAGAGTACTGAGAAAATTCTAAAAATATAATTATTTAAATGTAATTTAATTTATGGCGAAAATATTAATTACATCTCTAGAAATGTTTCTAAAAATTCAATTGCTGTAATGTAGTAGAAGTGTTAAATGAAAGTTGAAATTTTCTACTGTATTATTGCACATATTATATATATATATATATATATATATATATATATATATATATATATATATATATATATATACATATATTAATCTGTAAAAATATCTTTACAGCTCCCAAGGAAACTATTATTTGAAAACCAATGATAAACCACCCTATGGTAGAGGAATTCGAGGAATTACAAATAAATAAATATACAATTCAGTTATTCTTCCTTGCAACCAAATTTATTCCAAAATTATATTACATTTATCAAATTATATACTGTTATTATTTAAAACCTATAAATATTTTTGTTTACTCTTTACAAAATATTAAATAATATTATTCTTTAATTTTGTAATACTATGACAAATATTATTTTTCAAATAAAATTTTATAAAACACAATTGAAATATTGTTCAATATAAAATTTAACTTATATACAAGCAGAAAAATTCAAAAGAATTTGTTAGCGAAGAATAAACAGTTTAATCAGATGGGAATTGTAAATATATAGAAAATATTTTTTTGGTAACGTTAACAAGAAAAGTTTATTTTAGATATTTTAGAAGCAATCGGAGGTTCAACAACAATATTAGCTCAAGTATAAAAACTATTACATTATTATAAAAGTATTTGGTACTAGAATTCAGTATGGTAAGTAAAAATAAAATATTCAAGATAACAACCAATAAAAAAATAATTCTCTTTGTAGGTGAGCTATTTCTTTTTTAATAATTAAGCACGATGTACTCAAATCTTTAATTATTCTTTGTAAAAGAAATAGTAATTTTTGAATTCATACAATTATTTTATAATCTACAATAACACATATATTTCAGGGTGCATGGACTATTTTACTTCTTTACAAATAATAATTTGCTGTATGGAAAAGGAATTTATAGAAGTTAGCCTAAAGGATAATTTAAAAATAAAAATTTATATATATATATATATATATATATATATATAAACACACACACACACACACACATATATATATATATATATATATATATATATATATATATATATATATATGTACACACAAACACATATAGAATTTCATATGAATACTGTATATTTTCAATGATTTTACATTTTTAAACAATAAATATCTTTAAATTTAATATATAAATTTGTAATTAAACATACAATTTTACTCTAATAATTGAAACTGCAGTAAAAAGACTATTTTATAATTTGAAAAATGAAAGTAACGAAGACATAACTGAGTTAACGTAAGCAATTTTATTATTTCATAGCCAGGTATAAATTAAAAAAAAGTATTGATTTTAATTAAACATCAATTATGAAATATCTTAAGAAAAAGACTAATTAATAAAGTTGAATATATCAAACAACTCATATTTATCATTGATGAAATAAAATGTTTTTGGAATTGAATATCTTCGTAAACATATATAATGAAAAAACCATGCCTAGTTCAAAGCAAGGAAACCACAGTATCTAATTACATATTGTGAATTAATTAATTTATGTTTTTATTATAAATTTAATTATGCTATTTAGTCAATGAAAGAAAGAGTTTAAAAAATTATACATCGTGTCTATAAAATTTTATTATATATTAAAAGATCAATGTAAAATGTACTAATGTTTTTAGTTAATTATATTACATCTGCATAATTAAACTATACTTCAAAGTAATTCAGTTACCTTATTATAAAATCTCAAAATCCACATATTATTTATTTATGCCTAAAACCCAGATATTCTTGAACTGACCGATACTTATTATTATCATCATCGTAACTATTACACTAATTCGCCACCATGTAATTATTATTTTTTAATTGTCTTGTAAAAATATTTTATTTTAGTAATCAAAATATACTGATATGTAATTTAACTAAAATATTTTCAGTTTATCAGTACTTAACTTTGATTAATAATAGGTAAGTAGAAAAATTTAAACTCTAATAAAGATGTAATAATTAATAAGTAACATTAAATAATTAATAAGTAACATTATTTAATTTTTATTATATTTTATTTCTATTTCATGCATTCACTTTTGGAATGCCTAGTTAGTTAAAAAATCTTTTCGATGTATCTAAAATGTTTTCTGTAGCATTTTGTATTTAACGTTATGATAAAAGGAAACAATAAACCAAATGATTATAGCACACTAAAATTATTTCTTTTCCAATTATATATATTTTTTAAATATGTTAAAAAGTATTATATGTCATAAGCACATTAAACTTCTAAATGAAAAATAAAACAATATGCAAATAATTTTTAATATTTTATTGAAAGAATATAAATGAATTTTCTGATCAGTAAAATAAATAATTATTGAATATATATATATATATATATATATATATATATATATATATATATATTCAATAATTATTTATTTTACTGATCAGAAAATTCATTTATATTCTTTCATATATATATATATATATATATATATATATATATATATATATATATATATATATATATATATATATATATATATATAATTCTAAATTAGTCATCTGCAACTTTCTTTCTATAACATTAAAATTGTAATGTAAAAATCTGAATTCTATAAATGCATATATATAGAACCGAAATAGCGAGCTCTCATAAATTGTCTTTGTGAGTAGATAAATATTTGCTTCATTGACATTACAAGTTTCTCTTATCATTCTGAGGAGTCAGTTTTTGGCATCAGCACCCACTCAAAATATTAAAACGTAATACACAGAACAAAATTTTATAAACGCTAAAAATTTAGATACTTTTGACAAAAAATCAAATGATTAGAAATTTAAACTTATTAAAGTTCTAAAAAAATAATAATCTTTTTTTTCTTACGAAATTTAAAGCTTAGCGCGATTTGCTTGAAAATCTGGAGTAAGTATAAATTTAATTAAACTATTTTCCGAAATATAGATTTCAAACAATACTGAATATATATATATATATATATACACATTTGTATTCAAAATACTGAAACACAATGCCTGATTATCAGTTTAGTCTTTTCATTTACATACATTGTTTTTTTTCGGAAGCTAACACCACATGGCAGTGGCCAATGACTGTGTAAAATTGTTTGACTCTGTGCCAATTTATTTAAAATATATAACAAAATTCAATGACATTTGCTTTAGTTTTCTGCAAGCGTGCCATTCTTTGTGTCATGTAATTAGTATTGTTTGAATTACAACTATCGATTTGATTTCTATTTATTTTGTATTTGCAAAGTTTCGAAATTTAATTAGATGTGCGTGAAACTTTAAATATATATTTTTAATGATATATTATTTTAAAAAAATGCATTCGTTCTATATTTATGTTCAATGTGAATCTTTATTTTCATATTTACTTACGTATACAAATATTTTTATACATTTATGTATATGTGTGTGTTTGTATATATATATATATATATATATATATATATATATATGTATGTGTGTGTGTGTGCATGTATGAATTTATATAAAGTATAAACATAATTAATTTCTGTCAACTTAAAATTAATCAACATGGATTATGAATTCAAGTAATACTTGGAAATAAATTATCCTTACAAGTAAAATTCATTAATAATCCGAGATAAACAAACAGAATACTACCCTATTTTATGAATATGAATATATTCTATTGTTCCAACATTTTTTTTTTTTTTTACAAAAATTAGAAATAAATTCGGAATTTTGTAAAATTCAAGTATATTTTGTACTTATATATAATACTTTAATGGAAAGTTTATTACTGTTGTGATAATATATATATATATATATATATATATATATATATATATATATATATATATATATATATATATATATATATAATATATTATATATGTGTGTAAACGTGCTCTCTCTCTCTCTCTCTCTCTCTCTATATATATATATATATATATATATATATATATATATATATATATAATTATATGTAATTAACGTACATGTTACAAAGTTATTTATAAAAATTATTTATAGAAAAGGATTTAAATATTGTTTATATAAAATTAATAATAAATATTTGATTTTATCTCTCGACTAAATTAAAAAAATGATGTTACGATCAGCGAAATGTACTTCAGTGAATAAAGTGAACGATGAGTGATTAGTGAACATTTTTATACAATTTTGTGGTGCTGGGTAAATAAAATATTTGTATAAAAGTAAATTAGTCCTAGTGCCAAACGAATAATAATATTTTAATGAAAATCTTTTAAATGTGTTAAATTTGAAAAAAATTATATTTAATAACTGCATTAAATACGATATATTCAGTAAATAAAGTGTACATTTATATATATATATATATATATATATATATATATATATATATATATATATATATATATAAATGAAAATATTCAAAGTAGAAACATTATTTAAATATTTTTATTTTTAAATCAAAACCAATATCAAGAAGTGCTCAACTGATATAAACTGTGATATATGTTGGACAAATATGTGTAATTTGACCTATTATTATAGAATATTGGCTAAAATAAGTGTGTGTTTTATTGATAAACCACAGTTAATGCACCATCAATGTAATTTAAACATGAACAATTGTGTGTACGTGACTTTTCACAAATTGGGTATGTATAAGCATCAAATTGTTTTGATTTCTTTCCCAAATTATATAGGAAATTTCATTAAATTTTTAAGTTTACGTATATGAAAAAATAACTGATGTATTAACCATAACTGATACTGTTTTTCTAGAGTTATTATATTAAAACGTTATATTTAAACATTTTTTTAAAAAAACCTAATAAAAAACGCATTTATAGCCAACTTTTTAAATAAAATTTTAAATAAATTACTAAAAAAAACTGATCGGAGAAAATATTCCTAGAGAAATAAATTATCAAAAAATATGTTATTGTGTTTTATTTTCGTCATAAATCTTCTAGTCAAATTTATAGACGATAAAAAATATACGTACCATACACACATAAACACACATATATTATATATATATATATATATATATATATATATATATATATATAATATAACCCAGTGATTATCAATTTTTTAATTTTTTTCTTTCTTAAAAAGACCTTAATTTGTATAACCAATGTATAGTATAAAGTATTAGAATCACTCGGCCTTATACTAAGAGATTTTGTAAATGTTCAGTAATCATCAATTGTTTAATTTATTTGCTGAGGTGCATTTCGATGGTCATGCTAAAAGTATCAGAGCACTGCATTATATAAATCATAAGATTTAATAATATAAAATTAATAAAGCTTTATAAAATAGTACTATGGTGATAGGCAGTGTGACTATTTAAATATATAATAGCGAATAAATTATTATTAAAATAAATAATTATTTTGTAAAATATTGTGGTATTGGAATGAGTAATTCCTCTATGTTAAAGTAAATCGTAAGTATAATTTTATTCTACTTAAAATTTTAAAAACTTGGATTATAAAATGCAAATTATTATTTAACTATATTTACAAAAAATAGCATCATAACATTCAATATTTATAACCTCTTTTAGAAAAAAAAGATACGAAAGAACAAAAAACCTTACTAGAGAGATAAACTGTAACAAATCTATTCCAGCTTTATATTTTATCTTTGTTTCAAAGCTGCATTACCCAAATAGGTAGGCAATAACTGATATGTGTGAGCGTATGTATGCATGCGTACACAAACACACACAAATATATTATATACATATATATATATATATATATATATATATATATATATGTATATATTTATATACACATACACACACAATCCTTTTCAATTTTTCTTTATTGTAGAGTAAGCTACCATATTCTGCCAAATATTTTTATAGATAAAAAGAAAACTCTCTCATCCTACGATAATTTTGACCTCTGAAAAAAATACAACATTTTCGTCGAATGTAATCACAGAACAAAACCAACATCGGAAGTAGGGCTGTATTATAATGATATACATTGTGTATACAAAAACACCCTCGTCGGTCGAGGGTTGGTGGGAAAGCGGCAGTCAACAATATCGAGCGACGTACGATTTTGCGCAGTGAAGAAACGTCAGGCGTAGCCTTTCGACAGGTATGGATTTTCCGGGGATGCTGAGCATGTCTGAGCTAGAGCCCACACCCCTGTTGCACGCGCCACAAACATTCTGCACCGGTTAATTAACGTAATCAGTGGTGAATATACAAACAAACATTACGATTATTATTACGTGTGATCGACTGATTTTTTTCAGTTTATATCTAATTCAAAACGTATTCTGTTTAAACTATTTCAATTGTGATTGAAACAGTGTTTTGTTGTTCTCTTAAATGTAACAAGTAAGTGATTTATTTGACATCTATACTACTATTTTGTATTACATGTCAAATGACAGTGATTGATTTATTTATAATTCTTCTATACAAATCAAAATAAAATTTTAACACTTTTAAATATTTCAAACATACATGTATACATACATATATTATATATATATATATATATATATATATATATATATATATATATAAACAATGAACAATTATTTGTCTCAAAAAATGTCAAATATATTATGAAAAATAATATTAAAATCCATTAAATTCCGAATAAAAATTGAAATACAAAAATTAGATATACGTGTTTTTACAATGAATGAAATTAAATATTAAATTATTTTTCCTGCAGTATTGACATCGTTAAGTTCTTATAAGAAATTAAAGAAGACAAATACTGTGATTTGTTTTTTTCATAAAAATATAATACACCTAAAACAAACCATATTTTTTTAATAAATAGAGAGTAAAATTCAAAATTTGACATTTTGTTTAGTAGTTTATTAAAAGTTTAAAAAATATGATATGATTTTTATTTATATTTAGTTAAAAATTGTAGAAACAAACTGGATTTTATTTTTTTTATTACATACAGATTACATTAGTGTGTTATAAGAAAATAATTCAGTTGAAAAATAACGGGGTAGTTAAAATTTCTTTTTTCAAAAATAAGTTAATTTTTATTCGAATATTTAAAATGAAATATTAGGACTTTTTACAAAAATGTAAACAAACAATAATATTAAACTAAATATGTAATGATATTAAATTAAAAATTGAATTAAATATTTATATTTTTGTCAAACACTATTTAGTTATTAAATAAATTAATTTAATGCTTTGTAATAATAGTATTGTATTAAAATAATGACATGAGAAACTCTTATTGCATCATTTATTATATAGAAAAAAAAACTGTAAAATTATAAAAATATATTTTATTCAATTTTCAAAATTTTAATTAATATTAAAAATTTAGACCGAATTTGACAAATCTAAAATAGATAAAAATGTAATAACAATAATATATATAAAATATTATTACAAGAAGTAAGAATAATGTAAAATATAATTTTTATATATAAAAAAATATTGATAAAAAATTAAAGAATAATTTATTAACACAATTTCATTACAAAATTGAAAATAAGGAAAAAAACTGTATCACATAATCAAACTTAATTTATTTTTCAGAAAGAAGGTATAAAATGATTATTCAGGTTTTAAATATACAAAAAGATTTGTACTAAATACTTGATTCTGTCAATTTTTCTGAAACTATCCAATGGAAAATTAATAAAACACTTCAATATCTGACGAAAAAGACCATCAAATTTCAATCAATTTTATATCTATAACATGAGATTCAATACGATGTCTGATATACGAAAAAGAGTCAATGAATAGTAGCAAGCTTTCAAGCTTCACACTCAACTTTTATTGAAATCAATTTAAATAAATAACTTTCATTAATTACTTTTATAATAAGTAATATTAAAAAAATTGTAGGTATGATTTAAACGTTTTTATATTAAATTCACTGTTGTTCTTCATATACTAATTAAATTTACTGAACATTGATTTGATGATATAAAAACACGTTAAATGAAAAAACATGAATGAAAATCAAATTTCTCATTAATTTTGAATAATTCATTCCGACCGTGTTTAAATCCCTTAAGGATGGTGTAAACATTTAATTAAAATCTCAAATTTTATTTTCTCAAATGAATATTTTTGAAGTTAGTAATACTTTTTTTTATACGCGTTTTTAGTTAATTAAAATTAATTTAGAATAACATTTTTAATTGCTTCAAAAATTTCAATTAAATAAAATATATAACATCACAACGGAGTTTTCTTCTAAAAATGCCTTTTTAAATTATTTTTTTTAATTTTAAATAAAATATTTCGTTTTATGATTTACAAATGTTTGACTTTTTTAACCTACTTTCAATATTATTTATGAAATATTTTTTAAACTTATTTAATTACTGTTTATTATATTGAATATTAAATCGAAAGTCCTTTAAAGTTTATATATATATATATATATATATATATATATATATATATATATATATATATATATATATATATATACGGACATAAAGTAATCTATGCTTTTAAAAATCAATTTAATTTTCACTTAATTAATTTCATCCGTATGTTTATGTCATTTTTTCAACATGAAATGTTAGAGTAATTAATTTATTTGTATCTAACAGAATCATTAGCAATGAGTAATTGATAATCGTTTTACCAAAAAAAAGTAATAATCACAAATTTTAAATATGTGGAATGAAACGATTTTTTGGCTATAATAAATAACATATTACAAACGTATTGTTATTAAGTGTATATATATATATATATATATATATATATATATATATATATATATAATATAAAAATACAGAAAATAATGGTTGTGTAGGTGTGTGATATTTTTATATTTTACAGATACGAAACACAAAAAGTTTAATTATATGCTGAGAATAGAGATAATAAAAAAATATTTTTTATTTTAATGATTTTATAAAAATATAAATTCAAACTACAACAAAGAACATATAACCATTGTTTATAATTTTTATTGTACATAATCTATAAATCTGAACATTTTGAATTGATAATATGGGACCTTGATATGAATATATATATATATATATAAATGTACATATGAATATTATAATAATGATAATGTCGCCAATTAATAGCATATTTTAATTTACATAACACGTTATGAATAGAAAATCAGCATCCCATGAATAATAATACACATATAGGAATAGATCTACATAAATGTAACAAAATAATTATAAATTAACAAGTTTTAAAAAAATCTGGATCAATTCATGTATTGTGAATTTATATTCAAGGTGATTTTTCATATTAAAATATTATTGTTGATGTTCAATGTTGTGTAATAACTACATATAATGATAATGTATCGAAAATAATAACATGGGGATTACAAAATAATTATATGCATTATGAACTTACAGGAATCGTTTTTTTAAATTTTTTTCATTTATAATTGATCATGTTTTTTTAATATTACCACTGATAATTTACAAATTACAAACTTTTTTAACAATAGTATTATTTTATTTGTTTGACATTTTTAAAAATATCTAACACATTTATACATTTATACATACATACATACATACATATACATACACACAAATATATATATATATATATATATATATATATATATATATAACGTGCGTGTGCGTTTCTTTTCAATCCAAATACAATTTTGTTTTCTTATTAAACATTAACATTCCCATTAATGGAAAAGAAAATACAGCTAAAACCACCGCAACGAAATTCAGCCACGAAAACTTGCGTGTCAATCACAAAAATTTCGATCAAGGAACGAAATTTCAGAATTATTATTGGACTTCCTTGTGGAAACACAAAAAGGTTAAATTAGATTTAATATATACAAGATAGGATTTGATACTATGAAAATTAGTACACAAATATAGAATATTTTTGATAACGTTATAGAATTATGCATATATATATATATATATATATATATATATATATATATATATATATATATATATATAAATAAAATATACAATATATTAGAGTTTATATAAAAAAAAGCTTTTTGAAATAAAAAAAAATAAAAGATATTCAACTAGACATTAATTTATATCAGCAAATATTTTCCATACAAATACATATAGTTACTGTTTTTCTAAAACTTAGAACTTTTACTAATGTACCTATGTCAATGTGACTTAAATTTCAATGTTTTCAAAATTTACATATTTTTATTGAATTAAATATTTTGAAAAAATAAATGAAATAGCAAAAATATTGACAAATATTGATAGTATTAAAAATAAATTTCACTTTTATATTATATTAAGTTTCATGTTTGAATTAAAATTTAATTTTGAAACAAAATGTATTTTTATTATTATCCATTTTATTTATATATATATATATATATATATATATATATATATATATATATATATATATATATATATATTAGGTTGGCATATATCTCCCTTCGGAGAGTCCTCGTTTTCAAGTCGAGGGTTGAGCATGAAGGCCGACAACCTTGAAGTAAACCCCGAATAAAAAAATCTTCACCAATCCGCCTGGTCAGCGTGTGCATTCATTGTGGCTTTCGTCCAGTAGTGGACTGATGTATGATGAATAAAAATAAATATATAATATAAAAGTCTTTTGAATTTCGCAGCTATGTGCAAAAAAAAATAAAAAAAAAAAAAAAGCGGAAGGGAGATACTTGCCAACCTAATATATATCAGAATCAGAAAAAAATATTTTGTCTAATAAAATTACATGAAGTTTACATGATATTTTCTGGGTTAGTGAGGTTGCCTATCTTATGATAATGTGCCTATTGTTGAGTATTATTTTAGATATGTGTTAGTAGGATTTTGTAACAATACAGGAAAAATTTCAAAAAACCTGTTTTATGTATATATATATATATATATATATATATATATATATATATATATATATATATATGAGGAATCCTCCTACTCGCTTCGCTTGTCGACCATTGAACTTGCTTCTGTTTAACAATACAACACAAAAAAGTTATAAAAAATAAAACGTTTAGAAAGCTATATTAATGCTTATGTGTAGATGATATTTATTATAGATTGGTGATCTGATATGTGGTGATCTCAAATCTAATGTCAATACACTTAAAATTTGTTGTCCGAAAAGCCTGCCTGAAAATCTATTTTTTTCATTTTTTGTTAATTTTAATGTCATAAAATTTATACTTTAGTAATTCACTAAAAATTTCAGAAACGAAATTTGTCTATCTCTCTATATATAAAATTTGTAATTTATTTGCAAAATTAATGTCAATAATCTACACCGATCGTGAACGATTTTCATCGAAGATTAACGATGATAATTGCGGAGTGATGTGAAAATTTGAACATATCACTTCGCAATTGTAATCGTTAATCTTTAGAGATAATCATGTAGATTAATGACATTAATTTTTCAAAGAAACTATTATACATATGTATATATACATACATATATATATATATATATATATATATATACAAATTTATATATTAAATTAATTTTTGATTATTTTATTGTATCATTATAATTACAATTAATAAAAAATATAGTTAAAATACGAATTTAAAATCCAGATATGTTAATATGTATTTAAATATAAAATACAAAAAATGACAGCAATGAGTACACTAATGAAACAGTGATTGATAATTTGATAACAGTTTTTACTTAGCATATTTGTAAATATAATACATGATATATATTTGAATTGTATTTAATTAAACATTTTTAAAAAATTTCTAACTATTCAATTTAAAATTTGCATATGCATATTTTGTATATTATTTCCATAGTTTCTATGAAAACTAATTAAGATTTAATTAAAAACAAATTAAATAAATAAACATCAAATTTAACCTTTTTGTGATTTTTATGAAATCAAGTAATTAAAAACGTTCTATATAAAAATTAATTAACGGAATCAATTCTGTATATACTGATTATAAATTCACACGTGAATCGTCAATTTGTAGTTAAAATATTCAAATAGGAAGTGCGAGGAATCCATCACATAAAGTGTATTGTACGATTACCATGTGAATATCAACTGAAATAAAATATACATTTATGTGTCAGGTGGACAAATTTCTTATCAGTAAATGTATTGAGGGCGCAGGCTTGCAGATAAACATCGGCGTTCTCATTGTTCTTTGTTACATTTTATTAAATAGGTACGAATTTTTTTTACTTCTATAAGCGTTTATTGTCCTCAACAATAAATCTACTTTTTTCAATTAAAATTCATTAGGATATTAAATTGCATTTTTTTATTTATTTTAACTCAAGATAGTTTTCAATGAAATATTTGTACATATATCAATTTATTATCTACTCTCTCTCTCTTTCTCTCTCTCTCTCTCTCTCTATATATATATATCCGTGTATGCATAATATATATGAACTATGACTTGAAAATTACCTCAAAATTCCTCGCTTGAAGCACATAAATCGTGTTTTGCAAAACTATTTAATTATTATGCGAGTTGATATAAACTCCTATAGATTAAAGCATTTTCGTGAAGTTTAGTGTAGTTGTTTTAGATTGTACGTTAACAAAGCTCTCGGGCATTGAATCAAAGCGCTCTCTTGTTGGTCAGTCCATTGTATCGCGGTCGCAAATTTATTAATTTTAAATTAGGGTTTGTACGTACAGCTCTTTATTGTTTATGAAAAATTCATTAATTCAAATTAAATCCTTTATTAATATTTGAATAAAAAATTAAAATTCCCTTATATTAAATTTATTAAGGTTTTATTTTTTTGAAAATAGTAATAACATAATTATTAATATTTGTAAAAAATATTTTTTTTTTGTAATCTAATTTATAGTAATTTCTCTTTATATTTCATACGTTTAAAAATAAAGATATTTTTCACGTTATAAAAATAAAGATAATAAAATAAGAGTAAATATATTCTTTTTTATTAACAAAGAATGACAATCATTTTTAATAAATTATATGTATGGATATATTTTTAAAAAATTCTTTTCTATTGCTATAGACTAATATTTTGCATTTTTAATTCATTTTTATTAATAAAAGCACGATTAATATCTTCCAATTTTAACTAAATAGTGTAAATGTCGAATTTTATTTTTCAATAGTTAAATTTATCTTAAAAATTGTTATATAATAATTATAATAAATAATAAAATTATAATAAATGATATTATATATATAGTATCATTTTCAACATTTAAAAAAGTTTTATAAAAGAAACTTAGGATGCAAAATATTAAAAAATTATATTTTTTAATATTAAAAAGATTTTTATGATTAGCTTATAATTTTTGTTAAAACTGACTTTTCGAGAAACGAGGTCACTGTTTCAACCATCCAAATTATAAAATTTTAAATACTTGACTTGATTTAATTTAAAATGAAAACAATTATATCTGATATGAAATTAAAAATAAAAATTCAAAACTGTCGTCACAAATGATATGACACATATGATGTGATATTTAAATTTAGAAGTTACTCTTTTATAGTAAAAAAGTTTTGATTAATAAAAAAAATATTTATACTATATTAAGTTTATCTGCAGTATTTTATTATTTTATATATATATATATATATATATATATATATATATATAAAGAGAGAGAGAGAGAGAGAAATATTTTTTTGTTAAGTTTCGAATCACAATTAATTTATTTCAAAAACAAACACCAAATTCTATGAAATATACAGTTATTTGACATTCATAAGAAAGATGTCTGAAATCTAAATTTTAGAAGCTCATTTTAGCCATAGTTACAGATATTGATTTGTCATATAAAAAAATAATGTACTACATTTACATAAATTATATATTTGATATTTTAAGAACATAATTATTTGTTTAAAAATATTCACTAATACATATTTTATAGAAATTTACAATAGATAGTTTCTAATCTAAAACACTAAATTCAATGAATTTAATATAACTAAATTTTGGTAAAATAATGAGATGTCCATTAAATTTATTTTAAATCAAAGATAAATTCGCATCAAATTTACTCTACATAATATTCTAATTTTTATATTTTACTTATTCAATTATTTTGTAATACTTTTTGTGTCTAATTCCAATAACTTTCAAAATAATGTTTTATATATATATATATATATATATATATATATATATATATATATATATATATGAGCAATAATTTGTCAAATATAATTTATATTTCTATTCTTCTATAATATTATTCAAAATATTATATGCTCGTTTTTAACTTAATTCATATTTTTATCAATAAGTATGTAACTGTTTTAAAAGTACCTTTTATAATCAATAAATCATACTAACTACAACTGACTTTTATTAACGTTTAGATTTAATTTTAATTAAATTTCCTAAAAATATAAATGTGTTGATTTAATATAATAGTATATAATAATTACATACACACACATATATATATATATATATATATATATATATATATAAAACAGAAAATATATATATATATATATATATATATATATATATATATATATATATATATACATATAATGCTTAATTTATAATAGAAATACAATATAAAGAGAAATGTATAAAAATAATTCCGATTAACAATTTAATTTTCGTTTCACAATTATGCAAATAAATTTAATAACGTTTTTGCTTATTTGAACATTAAACATAGAAAATAGGTTTTAATGTGTATTTTTAACATCTGTAACCGTTTAAATTGAATGTAAGAAGACATCAATAAACAATCTATGTAAGAAATGTGCACTAGATTTCATTTTATGTGTTACATTTCCTGATATTTTTAAATGTTTTCAAAATTTTCGTTTGAAAATTAATTATGTTTATATTTTATCGTTGTGTTTAAAGTATTTCAATTGAAGTTTGAAAATATGGTTTTTAGAACAGTTAAACACATCTTAAATATAAATACTATATTTATATTTTTTATTAATTTATTTAAATATCCATACACACATGTATAAAAATAACCCAATTAAAAAACAATTTACACATTATGAACAATCATCAATATCATTTTATTATCAAGTACTATATTTAATTAATATGAAACAAATTTGTGTAATTTGAGTAAATTAAATTTTAGTAAAAAAATTATATATGTATGTATGGAAAGATGGATGTGCGTTGTATATTAACATTCAACGTTTATGAATATAAATTATTTTTTACAACCTTGCAATGACATTTATGAAATACGTACAACCATATACAATACTATAATCCTATAATATTATACTGTTAAGTAATTATAATTCCACGTTTTATTTAATATACGTACCAAGTGGAAAGAGTTCATTTGATTATGATTCAATTTTTTATAATGTTTTTTTAAATGTTGATCGTTGAATTTGAACACTTTAATAGCCATTTATTTTATTTTAACACATACATATATATATATATATATATATATATATATATATATATATATATATATACATGAGGGTCGTTTGATAAGTATAGTAAATTTATTTATTGTTTAATTTAATTAATTAATTTAATTAAATTTTTCAATTTAGTTTTTTTATTTTTTTATCATACTTATCAAATGACCCTCATATATATATATATATATTATATATATATATATATATATATATATATATATATATATATATATATATATAGTATAATATTAAGCGAACTAAAAAATATTTAAATATCGAAACAGATTAATGTATTGTATATACATGTGATTCTTCATTTCCATATAGAGTAGGAATTAAAGTGTTACATTATTTACTTTAAAAGATAAATATATTTATTTAAATAATTATATATGGACTAAAATTACATTTTTTAACCATTTGAGATTTCATCAAATAACTAAAAATTACATATTTAGAATTTTCACTATTATTACAAATTAAAAAATAATTCTTATTATTTAATTAACTCATATATTTTAAGTGTATACATGCATACATTAAATATATAGAAATTCAAATTTGAAAACAATATTTTGTAATTAAATGATATTTTTTAAATTTCGTTTCAGTGAAAGATTGAAAATATTAGAATAGATTGTAGAACATTCTGCGAGGGTGGTCCCAGAAGTACCCGACCCAACAAAGAAAACACAAAAATTTTGGAAAAAAATATATTTATTTTTCAACATAATCTCCTTTCAGCTCTATACACTTTTCCCAGTGATATTCAATAATTTCGATACCCTTTTTATAATAAGAACTGTCTTGTTCTTCAAAATACCCATTAACTGCCGACATCACTTCTTCATCGTTGGGAAATCTTTGACCACTGAGCCATTTTTTCAAGTTTGGGAACAGAAAATAATCCGAGGGGGCTAAATCTGGCGAATAGGGTGCATGAGGTAGCAATTCAAACTTTAATTCATTAATTTTGGCCATTGCAATAACAGATTTTTGAGCTAGTGCATTGTCTTGATGAAACAACACTTTCTTCTTAGCCAAATGCGGCCGTTTTTGCTTGATTTCTTCGCTCAAACGTTGCAATAAGTTCGCATAATACTCGCCGTTGATAGTTTTTCCTTTTTCAAGATAGTCAATGAAAATTATCCCACGCGCATCCCAAAAACCGACGCCATGACCTTGCCTGCAGATGAAACGGTCTTCGCCTTCTTTGGAGCCGGTTCTCCCTTTTCAGTCCATTGTTTTGATTGTTCTTTTGTCTCGGGTGTGAAGTGATGGACCCATGTTTCATCCATGGTTATGAAACGGCGCAAAAATTCTGCTTTGTTGCTGTGAAACTTCGCTAAACACTCAATTGAAACATCTTCACGACACTGTTTTTGCTCGAGTGTGAGCAAACGCGGCACCCATCTTGCACACAGCTTTCTCATGTCCAAATTTTCAGATAATATGCGATGTACCGCACTTTTTGAAATGCCTACTATGTCTGCTAGCTCGCGCACTTTCAGTCGACGATCATCCAGTACCGCTTTGTGGATTTTCTTCACCATTTCTGGAGTCGTCACCTCATTTGGTCGACCACTGCGATGCTCGTCTTGGCAGCTCGTACGGCCTCGTTTAAACCTGCTACCCAATATTTCAGTGTTGTAAACGAAGGAGCAGACTCACCCAGAGTAGAATCCAGTTCAGCTTTTATATTGGTTGGGCTGAGGCCTTTCAAATAAAAGTATTGTATCACGTAACGATGACCAATTTTCTCCATTTTCACAAATTCACTGAAAACGTTCACTGTTGATGGCTGCCAAACAAATACTAAACAACGTGGCGTCCTCAAACTTGAAACATATGCATTATAGATTGTGTACTTTCTAATACAGTGATATTTTTCAAACAACTACCGCCATCTCTAGGTCAGGCCGGGTACTTATGGTACTACCCTCGTATGCTTGAATAATACCCTTATAGACGATGATATTTTCACAGATTTGTTTTTTGTAAATTTAAAATTTAATTTATTTTAAATAATAATTTTCGTTTTAGAAGGAATAAAAAACTATTACATTTTTAAAATAATTCCAGAAACAGCCTATAAAAGTAGTTTCAAATATTGAAATAATTTTTGAATGTATTAAATTGAAATGTTCAATTAATACGTTTGTTTAGTTTATAAACTAAGCGATTTTTAAGGCTGATAGAAAAATTAGTTTTCGGAATTATTATAATTCTGATGTAAAATGTTTTAGAATAATTATATTTCATTTTTATTACACATTAAAAGGTCAGTTTGGAAAAAAATACAATAAACTAAAAAATACAGACAAAAAATATTCAATGATATAAATCTAAAACTGTCACTTCCTCTTGTAAAAAATATTGAGCGAAACAATAATGAATTCCTGTAATTTCGATTGTGTATTTTTGATAAATACTTCTCATTTTGAATTTATATTTTTTATAGTTATTTAGTAAATAATATATATAAACAAATATGATTAATTATTCATTCTTCAAACAATTTTAGATATTTTTGTTTATAATTATTTAAAGAGTTAAAAATATATTTTTGGAATTAACACTTCGTAAATATTATATCTTGTTTACATCAACCTTTAAACTTTGATATAAACGTGTCTGATAACTGAAATTTGTATCATTTGTTAATAAAAAAAAATCTTTATTACATTAATCCAGTTATTGATCTCCATAAATTCAATGTCTATTAAATTACTGGCATTTACGCTTCTCTAATTGACATTCATGAAAAACATAATGTTTTAACACATTTTTATCATAATTATGTGTAACAATTAGATTGTTTTGTGTACATAATTGTCTGTTACAATTATACATCTGCCATTCGTGATAAACATATTTAATGGATATCGCTTACATCCATTGAATCCCCTGAGTTCGACGCCTAGGGAGTTTGCGCGACGCTGACATCATTGTCGAAACTCAGTCGTGCGATCGCTGAATATGTATAATTTCAAATTCTGGCGCATAGTTTTTAATGTGTAGAGTGTATCAGATCAGCATGTGAGATTCATGCGGAAAGAATATACATAATTGTACTAAGTGATTTTCGGACTATGTTTAGTTACAGTGTTAATGACATTCGTATAAACATTCAACGAATATCTACAACAATTTTATTGATTATTTTATGTTTCCTGTTCACGGATTTACGGTGTTTTTTTCGATGAAATCTGTGTGAGTTATTTATTACCAAATCGATTATAAGATCATGATTAATGATTTGTATTGTATGCAATATGTAATAATAACATGTGTAGGTGTTTTATTGAAAATTAAGATCTTGTTTGTTTTATTTATAAAATCTGTAAAAATTTCCAACATCTGATCATTTTTAATAAAACAAGATAGTAAAGAAATAATGTCTTAATTAATTAAAAACATATAGTTAAAATTAAAAAGATTTTTTTATTGTGTAAAACATTGAAATTCGTAGTTTATTCTATATTTTAAAAGAAAAAATTCTTATCAAAAATAATATATTACCTTTTTTTATTATTTATTATTGAGAATACCAAGGAAAGTAATGATATTAAAGGGGGTGTTTTTTCGGGCGCTATAAAAAAAACCAACAAATATTTTTACTATCCATTTTTTTAATCAGTTATTTATTGACATTTTAAGAGTATAAAAAAGAATTATTAAAAACAAAAAATTCAAAATTGAAAAAGGTACAGGTTGGCAAAGTGGGGGCTCGAAAAAAAGGTGTCTCCTGGTTGACGTGGTTCTAACCCTTTCGGTCATTTGAAACAATTTTTTTTTGAAATTATTGAAAAAGAAGGTTGTAGTAGTATCCACGCCTAGGGAAATTAAAAAAAAAATTTTTTTCGCAAAATGGCGGCAGTGTGAAAAAACAGTCATTTTTTTGCCCTATTTTTTTCAACTTTCGAAATTTTTTAAAAATAGTAAATAACAATTTTTTCAAAAAATCCTACCCGAGGACAATCACTATTCTAATGAGAAGCTCTGTACCAAATTTCAAGTAAATCGGTCCATTAGAACTTGAGATATCATGTCAACCGTGTCGAAAAAAGTAGTTTCGAGAAAAACACGTTTAAAGTTTGGAGTTCCAGCCAAACCGGATTGGTTGCCGCGTTACAAAAATACCTATAACTCCGAAAATAATTCGAGTTTCGAAAAATCCTCTTAAGGACATATTCTTAAAGGTCTAAACTTTGAAAATATGCAAAAAATCGATTTTTTCGAAATTCTAGACTAGAATACCCTCTTAATAATTAAAACATGAAATATGTACTATATGAAATATCTACTGTTCTTAAATCATTAATATTTATAATTATAGCTTTAAAGAAAATCAATTTATGTTATTAAGAACATCGTTTCATAAATATTTTGAATATAAGTAAAAAATATACTCGATATTATCAAGTTAATAAAAACATGACTGTAAATTTAAATATTTTTAATAAAAATGTAAAAATAACCAGTTTATATTAATTTTTTAGAGAAAAATATCTATACAAGTTAACTAAAATAAAAATCGTTTTAATTAGATTAAAGAAATTTTTATTTTGAAAATTTCTTTAAAATTAATACCTGTCATTTATACTTAAATATTTATTAAATAATCAAAACATTCTATTTTTAATTTTCATATTGATTCTATAATATTTATCATAGTTTTCTGGAAAAAATAATGAAAAGTATTAAAAATTAATTTATAATTTCATAATATTTTTTAAGGGTATTCGTAATTTTTACAGAGATAATTAATTTTGTATGTATATTTTTAGAGAAATGAATTGGTATTATCATGAAAATTATTAATAACAGAAAATTTATATACATATATATGTATGTATACAAATACATAACATATATATTAATATAAAATTTAAAATTTCATTAATAGACAAATTAAAAAAATGTTAAAGGTTATAGATCCGATTTTTTTTATTATTTTTAAAACATTATTTAAATTAGTCTCAATTGCTGATTTTGATTTTTTTTTAATTCTTGTTTTTGAAAATTAAAAAACACCAACCTAGTATAATTTACAATACATATTTACATATAAATCATCTATTTTGGATTTTTATCAATTTTCTCATTTTTGATTAAAAATATCTTTTATATAAAATTTTCAATGAATTTTATAAAATTTTTATAATCGTACTATTTTTCTAAACAAATATTTTATTTAAAATCGTCATTTTTGTTATTTTCATTCTTAATATTTTGCTTGTATTTTATGCTCTACTTGTTTCATTATATTTTGACATTTCAAACGTAATTGCATTCATAACATTTAGACTGCAGTATAAAAAAATCAATATATAATTTAACATACTTTAATACATTTACGATATTATAAAGAAAATCATATATGTGTGTTTATTGAAAACAGTCCTACTATACAGAATAAGAATCGATAAAACGAAATTTCAGTGTTTCACAAAGAATATAAAATTATTGTTATTATGTCTAATCAAAACTATATACATTGATATCAATGATTTGTTTAGGAAAGTATGTAGGTTGCCTCTATTTAATTTATGTAGAGTATTAAGAATTAAAATATACCACGAAAGCACGTAGTTCTGTCAATATATTTCAATATATAAATATAATTGTGACATTAAAAGTTTATATATATATATATATATAATTTTTCTATAAATTAATTATATTTAAAATTTTCAATTTATAGCTTAACAAAAAAAATATAGGTTACTTTGTGTACTCACTGTCTAATCTGTATTAGATTTTAAATAATTATTAAAGAAACAGTCAGCAAATATTTATTTAAAATAAATTTATTTTTTATAATTCTGTCATATCTATAAAAATGTAATTTAATTTTGAAAACAAGAATAGTTTGAATTTTTTTAAAAAAATATATACTTTTATTTATATTTTATAAAATTTAAATATAAAATTAATTATCATAAAAATTGATAAGGAAATACGTAAATAAAAAAAATAATTTTAAACCTGTGTAATATTAGTTTATTTTTATTAAATTTAATCAATATTATATTTCATTTTTTTCCATTAATATTCAGTAAAAATGAAAAAAGACATATTTAGTATTAAACACGATAATTTATTTAATGAATTTAATGACTAAAAAATAATTCAACATCAATATACATAGAGGAAATTTGTGGTTTTCCTATTTTCAATTATGGTCACCTATTTTACTATAATTTATATATAAATGATTATAAACTTAACAAGGTATAATACATTGAATTATTATCGAATACTGTTATTTTTTAATATCTATAAACTAAATTGTATTCACAAACAGTGATTTTATGTAAAAATACTTTTTCCAGTTTTACATCATTGTTAAATATGTATTTTTTTCATTAACAGTTAATATCATTCACCTTGCTTTAAATTTAGTATTGAACAATAATACAAATATATACATATATAGAAATTATATCATTCATTTAAACACTCGAAAAATTTCATAATTTCATATTTGAACATTGAAAATAATTCTTGTAACTAATAAGCTCGTGTAGTTTTTTTTCTAAAAAATCGTTAATATATGTACTTTTCTTTGAATGACGAAATTTAACTGGACAAGTGATTTATATTCAAATTTTTTTAATAAACTTAGAAAAAATGTTGAACAATAAAATCAAGTTGAGTGTAGGGATAAATAAAATACGTTAAACTGTTTTTGTAACACTTTTTAGTTCTTCTCTGTTTATTTTATCAGTTTTGGATTTATACCATTTTTAAATAATTTAATTAAAATTGAAATTTTACAATAAGTTAATTAATTGTTCACATCTTTACAGATGATAAATACAGAAATCAATTGTAGTGAAAATAAAAAACGTAATAGACAAAAAGGTCGGTTATATATATATATATATATATATATATATATATATATATATATATATATATATATATATATATAAAGGGTGAAAATATAAGAACAGTATTAAACTATAAAAATAATATGATTCAAAATAAGATATTAAGAAAAAAATGATTATTCGAAAAGAAAAAAATAATCAATACTTCATATTAAAAAATACACAAAAAATAAAATACGTTAAGAATTTTTAAAAATAATTAATTTAAGTATAAGTTTTCTGGAGGGAATTACGTGTCCTGCAAGATAATATATGTTTATCACCAATATCACAAACACCAATGTAAATAATTTATTGGCAATCTTTTTTTTAATATTATAAAAAATAAACTATATAAAGATAATAGAGGATGCTTCTATAAGTTCTTTCCAGTAAAATTTCATAATTATATATTGTATTAAAATTAAATTGTGATAATTCGCATTATTTTATTACATTTACAATTTTTCTATTTTGAAAGTAAGTTTAGGAATTTGGAAGATTTTCTGTATTAAAATCTATTCAGTATATATATATATATATATATATATATATATATATATGTAGATAAATGTGAAAGATAGAGCGTGAATGTAAAATAAATGTACACAAATCATGTGGATTACATCAAAAACGGATAAAATTTAAATCATAATAAGAGTACATTAAAATGTTACACATGTGAATGCATTTTAATGATTTCACATTCATTCGTATGAACGCACGATTATGCGTTGATACGAATAAAGGAAATTTGTGGTTATTTATTTTGATTTGTGGTCATGTTTTTTTTTTCTACGATTATTTAATGAATGTTAATATATTTCATGGTATCCGCACTGTCAACAATATTCAAATTCTTCTCCAGGAAATACGATTTGAATTATTTTATCATGGCAGTGAAAATATTTTTTTTAAAAAAATGAACCTAAAATGATAGTTTTAATCAAATAAAAAATATAATAAATTTGATAAATAATGAAAGTGATGTATTCAATGTTAAATTATTTTTTAACTGAATGGAAAAATATAGTTATGGTAAACATTGAATAAATGTTATACTCTTTACTTATCGACATTTGTCTAATATTTCCTTGATGCTTTCATTTTATTCATACACAAACACACATATACATACATAAATACATACAAACATACATACATATATATATATATATATATATATATATATATATATATATATATATATATATATATATATTAGACTCATTCTGTACTGATAATATAAAAGAAAAATATACAGAATTCAAAAAAGACAACTAATATGTTATGTATATACATATTTAACATATGTCAAAAAATAAAAACAATTAAGATATTACTTACCTAACTTTTAATAGAAATTAGCTTGAATTTTTTATATTGTAATTTTTTTACAATAATTATAATTGGTGTTTTTATTATAAAATATAATAAATTGAAATATGAATATATTTAAAATAATATTTAAAAAATATATAAAAATCATATTATTAAGCTCATTGCCTTAGAAATATTTTTCTGTGACTAAAAAAAAATGTAAATAGTATTTGATAAATTTGTATTTTACAAAATGTCATTTTTTAAAGTTGCATCATTTTTATTTTCACATAAAATGTTATTTCATCAAATACTTTAAAAACAAATAATAAACATATTTTACACATACACTGATGAATTATTCCTTAAGTATAAAAAATAATTCACTAATTCATTTCTCATCTATTCGACTGATAAGAATATAGAATTTTCATTCTCAAAACTTTTTGATCTTACAATTCTCGTTCTAATTTAAATATTTGCTGAATTGAATTCTGATCATTGCTACAATTATTGATCTACAATTATTTCTGATCATTATACAATATTTTACTAATAACAAAATGGAGAAGTGGATAATTTTTATGTACAAAATCTCAAAACATCACACGTGAGAAAGAAAACAAACTACCCTAGGTGCTGTCAAGTTCTTACCATTCAGCTAAACTAAGTATCTGC
>CP092091.1:12410556-12478056 GCA_029203775.1 Neoneuromus ignobilis | reverse complement strand
TTTTAATAAACAAATCGCTCACTCACAGTATACGACTTTTTATGTATGTTTATAATTATTAAAGTACATTTTTTGCTAGAACATTTTGAAGTAGAACATTATTTTTAGAATGTGCATTTTTCTTTGAATTCTATATTTATTACAATCTGGTTTACTGCGCTTGTACACCAAAACTATTGGAATGTCTATTAAGAAAAAAGTAAACAATAAATTATTACTAAACATAAAATCTTGTCATGTGGAGTAAGTCATTTTTCGAAAAAAAGTTTCCTCGCTTGAAATAATATTCTTTGATCATTTAATACCTAAAACATTTTTGATAATTTGTAATATAATATTTATATAGGTAATATGATAATAGATTACGAAAATATAATATCAATATTAGTGGATTTTATTTTTCTGGATTATCTTATTTAAAGACAATATTACACAAGCAAAAAGAGTAAAAAAATCAAAAATACATTTTTATGTAATAGCTATATATAAAATCCTGAAGAAATGTTTGCAACGATGAAACTATGATTTATATACAAAACATTGAGTAGCAAAGAAAATTTAAAGATCCATTTAAATTCAATATGCAATATTATAAATAAAATTTAACAAATATAAAAATATTTATTACAGTTATTTTAGAAGTTATTAAATGCGAAACTTATGCAATAAGAGTTATAAATTTAAAAGCAATGAAGTATTATATATTTTAAAAGAGAAGACAAGCAAAAAAAAGTGTTAACAGAGAACCACTCAAGGCAAATCAAAATAATAAGTACATGAAACTATAATATTGAAAATTTATTGATAACCTAAAATATCAAATCATTTAATTCCAAAAAAATATGAGAAATATATTTTCTTCAACAATGATTCATCATATATATATATATATAAAGCAGAAAATCTTAAAAATAAATATCAAGACGAAAAAAAATAGATTATATTCTGTATCAATTAACACTTAACAAAGATATCAACTGACTAAAAACCTGCATTTTTAGTTCTAGTTATCTTGTAAAATAAATATTAGAACTGATAATAGACTAACATGTAAATATTAAATATTTTTCTGCACTTTCGTAATAGAGTTTTAAAAACTTCATATTTCGAATAAATATTGTCATTACTGTTTGTTTTGAAACTGTGTCAAATTCACTTCAAAAAATAAATTATCACCCTCAATCGCAATAGGTTATAAAATGTTAAATAATTATTGATTGTTCACTTTGTTATTTACAACTAATGCGAATTCGATGGCAATGCCATCATCCTCAGAGCCTTTTAATATTATAAAATCTAGATTAAATGTTTAAATATATTTTGTGTTTTCTATCGTTTTCAATCCATCTCTAATTGGTAGTTGACTTGTTATTTGTTTTATCAAAAATCAACAATATTTGAAATTTTCATGGTTTCTGTAAGTTAGTTTTGTATTTTTTATTTTTAATAAATGCAGGAAAAAGGTAAAACACACAATAGTATATAAGTAGATTTAACCCTTTGCACTCGAGACCTTTTTAGTATGGGAAAACCAGCAACTAGAAAGGTTTTTTTAAAGCAAACATAGAAATTTATTTATTACAAGAAAAAAATATATATATATATACAATGTTCTTTTAACTGATTTATCATTTTTATTTTTATAAAAAAATATTTTTAAGGCGTAATATAATGTATATGTATATATAAATATATACAAACAAAATAGGTGCTGTTAAATGATAAAATATCATTTTAAGATAAAATAACTATTATTTACGATTTATCATCGCTGCACTTTACGATTAATATGATTTTTGTTACAATCTGGTTCATTTGATAGGATATAATTTCGATAAATTTGCTATTATAATTGTGAAATATGAAATACACTTCAATATAAGTAAATTTACAACACGATTATAACATAAAAATGTATTAGACTTGGAAATTTATAAAATTAAATTTGATAAATTTTAATATTTGTATAAAAATGTAATGAATATATATTCTTTATTAATTGTATAATTATTTTTTTTATGTTTTGAAAGTAATGTAAAAAAATAAAATATATTTTTAATATATTTTATTAATGCATTGGAAAATATATTTACTGATAAAGACAATTATTATGAAATACCGATAAAGAAAATTAATATGAACGAGTAATTCGGTTTTAATAGTTAAATATTTTTCCAAGTATATATTAAGGTTGTACATGTTATAGATAGTCTATAAAAAAAATTTTAAATAAGTATTCTTAGTACAAGGATATTAGAGTCAGATAAAATTACATGCTTTAAAATTGACGGTTTAATCGGTAAAATAAAAGTTAAAGAAAAATGCATAATAAGAGATATATAAATATGTGGTGTTGGGACTAAGTCTTATGTTGAAAATCTGATTAGCCATATTAAAAAAATATATTATCTATTTTATGTTTAGTATGAATTTTTCAATTTTAACAAAAGCTATTCTGAATCGATATTTTAAGTTTTCGAAATAGTAGTTATCGTTTAAAGAACAAATTAATTTATAATGAAAACCAATAATATACATAAATCAAAAAACGGATATTTAAAATACAATAATATAACAAATTCAACACAAATTAATTTTAACCCCAACATCACTAGATTTTAATAATCTATTTTTTCTAGACTTTAACAGAAAGGGATTTTAACAGAAATATCGCCATCGAAATGCGGATCATCAGACATTTTTTTATACAATATGTGATTATTGAACACTTTATAATCATTATGATGTTGGGGTTAAAATTAATTCGTGTTAAAGTAAATCAGCCACAGTTCCAGAACAACAAATGAGAAATTCATTCATTATCGTACTTGTGAAAAGAATTATTTTAATTTTATTTTTTTAACTTTTCCTTCATCACAAATAGTTATTTTGATTTAAAAAAAAGCTACAAAAAAATACTTTAACACGTTGACTGTCATACGCATTTTATAAAAAATCTCAGTCAGGCCACACGCGCGGCTGCACAATGCGAACCTTCGCAGACTATTGTCGCTTCTGCTCGTAGATATTATTATAATTGTACGAAGGTCGTTTGATAAATATGGTAAAAAAGTAAGAAAAACTAAATTGAAAAATTTAGTTTAATTAATTAATTAATTAAATTAAACCATAAATAAATTTACCATAGTTATCACACGACCCTTGTAAATTAAACTAACAAATCATACTAACAATTCTTAGTGAATCAAATATCAGTGTAGAAGAAGCGTATTACAATTATGTGATTATATTATATGGAAATTATGTTATGCAAACAAACAATACTTCGTGGACCCGTCAAAAGCAAGAGAAAACCAAAAAAGACTACTTTTTGTCCAAGTTGTTCTAACCAATATCAGTTATATATAAATTGTTTTACCACTGTATATTCAAAATATTTTTTTAAATAAAACAATTATTATATTCTTATAGTGCTCGATAATAAATAGACTAGGAAAACCCACAGTGGTACTACCTCAAAGTAACCGGGTAGGTAAATTAAGGAGAAGAAATCTCTGTCTACGACCATATAACTTCCAGAAGCCGTATTTTAATAGTATGTGTAAAAAGTATATATATATATATATATATATATATATATATATATATTAAATAAATTAATTAAAAAAATAAAACATAATCAGATGGTGCCGACGCCAAATACCGGCTACCAGGGGGAGGGGGGATATATACATATTCGAACAAGATACTTGGGTTTTTTGAAATTTTTCCCAGGTTGCGTATTTCATGGCTAACACCAAAAAGGAAGAATATCTACAAATGACAAGACACATAGCTAGTGTTGGGGGTTACCTCTAGGAAAGCTATCGAAATCAAGAAACAATGAAAAAAACCTAAGTTAGACTAACAACCGAAAACGCAAAAAAAAACTTACAATGCTTTTATATTTATTTGTTAACTCTATTATATTCTACTCAATATCTTTCAAAATACTTACATACATTTTTCATAAATAGGCAATGTAACCGTCACCTGCATACGGGTGACGCGGCCTATTGGAAACTTTTAGTGTCACCCATATTAAGGTGACGTGGCAGACAAAGTATTGAAGTACTTTCTGTGTATTGTTGGTCTTTTGTAAAATCAAAGATTATTAAAAAAAGTTGATATAAGAACGTTTTACGAAAAATTATTGTAAATAATTTCATTTTTATTTTTTTTTTTCCAGACACAAGACTCGGCCTCGTAGTAAACATGTACACACGAGGCACGTGATCGTACGATGGCGCCGCGCGTGTCCCCACGTCGTTGCTTCCTGTACCTAGTAGCGGGCGCAAGCCTCGTGCTACTCGCGCTAAATGTGCGACAGCGCGAATGGATGGGCGGTGGCACGGGACAGCGCGTGCACGCGGCGCCTTCGTCCCGCATCGCAAGCACAATACCGTCCGCTCAATTGGTATCCATCGCAGCTGTCACATCCCCAGAACTAACATCTCAATCGCCAGACGAATCGGACGAGCGACCATGGTACATGGCCGGTGGTTCTCGTCAGCCGCACCAAGCGATTCGTTCGAAACGAACGGGACGTCGTCTCGCCCATCTGTTTCCATCTGAAGAACCTGGCAATGACCGAATCACAAACCAATTGATGTTTGTGCCTCCAGGATATACTAAGAATTCATCACGTGTTAAAGTTGTGTTTGCATTCAACGGTTTGCATGCGTGGGGAGCACGTGGCGGCCGAGTTCCTTTTAACGGATGTCCAATAGACACGTGTATGTTAGTTGCCAATAGCGATGCCGCTCTCCATGCAGATCTCATTATATTTAAGGATCACGTCGTATATCCAATTCATCCGCGGCCGTCGTATCAACGGTGGTTGCTCTATCATTTAGAATGTCCGTACCATACGCAACCGATACGACACCCAGATTCCATTAATTGGACGGCGACGTATCGACGTGATAGTGATATTGTTGCACCTTATGAACGTTGGCAGTATTATGCAAAACCACCGCCGAAACCAACAATTCCGCGGAATTATGCCGCAAATAAAACACGACAGGTCGCTTGGTTTGTTAGTAACTGTGGTGCCAGAAACGGGCGGTTACAATATGCACGTGAATTGCAACGATTTATTCAAGTGGACATATACGGGGCGTGCGGTACGATGAATTGTGCCAGATCCGATGCACAAAGATGTTTTGAATTACTCGATCGCACATATAAATTTTATCTCGCGTTTGAGAACTCAAACTGTCGAGATTACATCACAGAAAAGTTTTTCGTCAATGGATTAGGGTGAGTTTATATATTAAAAAAATTACTAGTCCCGCAAAATTTTATAAAATCGTTCCATAATTACTTATTATTCATTTTATTCTGATGATCAAATAAAAAAAAATAATACCTCTACGATAAACTATTAGATTAATCTGTAATTTGCACTCCACCCATCATCGATATTTATATAATTTTGAATGAGCAGTTTATTTTAAAAAAATCTTTTAAATGTGTAATTAACTTTGAGAAAAGCCATTCAAACAATATACGAGGATCGTTTGATCAGTATGGTAAAAAAATAAGAAAAATTAAATTGAAAAATTTAATTAAATTAAACAATAAATAAATTTACCATACTTGTCAAACGACCCTCGTACATATTCTATTAAAAAAGTAACTTTTTAATATTCACATAGTAAAATTCCAAAAAGTTATAAAACCATAATCTATATTAATACATTACTGCCCGGCCACACCTAACCGTGTGTTTCGTGTTAGACTACTGCAAGTCCGTTCACGCGTTAACGCGTGTTTCGTTGTATGAGCTTTTGACGCCCAAAAAAATATATAAACAAGCTATATTTTTTCCTAATTCCATCAAAAGATAGTGGAATATTCAAAATATTGGTAAATTATAAAAAATATGAAAAATATTTCAGATATTTTAAATAAAGTAATCTCTATCCCTAAACAAGTTCTATTTTTTTTGGAATAAAATTGAAATTGGTTCTCTTATTTTTTTTTCTAACAACTTATGTATAAAGAATACATACTTCACGTAATTTGTCATATTTTTATCCCTTCTAGATGGTTTTTTTTTATAATAACTATGTTTATTATAAAGCATCTCTTTTTTTGTACTTTATCACGCTGGTACACTCATTACAGATTGAAAACCACTATTATATTTACATATATCTATGCATCGAACCTTTTGTAGGCAGATATGAAATTTCATTTCAAAATGTTCACTGATTTAAGAATTACATCGATTTTATGAAGAAGTTATTTTTGTGCATTTTTTGCGAAATTCGCCGGATTCTAGATGAAGTCTAGCGCGAAATACTGCAGACCGTTATGTGTTAATAAATACACCATCATTTTAGTAAATCGAAACTGAGAAATTCATTCTTTAATTATTATAGTAAATTTAAGCTACGATTTAAATTTCTATTTAAAATATATATTTTTTTTAAAAAAGAATATGTATATATATATATATATATATATATATATATATATATATATATATACACACGCACTCACTATTTAATATGACTATATTTCAGAAGAAACATACTACCAATAGTGATGGGTGCAAGACCTGAAGATTATGCAAAAGTATCTCCGCAACGATCTTACATCCATGTGGATGAATTCGCATCGCCACGTGAATTAGCTGCCTATCTTCGTCGACTCGACGCCGATGATGAATTATACAATTCATATTTTACATGGAAAGGCAGTGGTGAATTCATAAATACATATTTTTGGTGTCGTGTATGTGCATTGTTACACGACGACGAAGCTCCGCGTGGCGGTTACAATGACATCAACAAATGGTGGCGCGGTAATGACATCTGTACATCTGGTTCATGGAGACGTACGACGAATGCCGCAAATACAGCTATAGAGTATGAGGCTAATGACGTAGAAGTCGGGGGCCATTGACGGAATTGCACCGAAGAAGCGTTGGAAACGAATGCACAAACAAGTAAGGCACAAAAGACTATATAAAACTATTAAAGACAGTGATATTAGGATAATATTATTAAATCTTAAATTTGTCAATACGCTCGTACACGATTTGAAAGAAAAATATATAGATATAATTCAATGTTAATAGGGTACACTGTTTGATACAATGATCCTATTTATATTCGATCGATTTATAGAACAAGAGTCATCCAATTTTAAATGCAGATAACAGCCACAAACGTTGACAATTTAAGAAGATTGCACATATATGGTTTTAGAATAGATTTTAAACTGATGTTTTATGTACTTAATTCATATAGGATTTAATCAAATCGTTTTCAGTATTTTTTACTTTTTGCAATAGGTTAAGGAAAATAACAGCATTGTTGAAATAACGAATTTTTGAACTTATATGCATTTGAAACTAGAATGCTCATGTACGTTAAATAAAACTAAAACTACTTAAAATATATTAAAAGAACCAAGTAACTAAATACTTAATGTCTATTTAGACTCTCCACATCAAAATATTATATCGACTTCGATTTCTCTATTATGGATATATATTTATATGCATTTTATGTTGAATTACAAATTATACCAATTTAATTTATAGTTCATCAATAAATATTACAAAATTAGTAAAAAAAATACAATTTTATGAAAATGCTAAGCAATTTATGGATATTTTTTTAAAATGCATCTTGGAAATTTCAACATTTTCCAAATATTAGCATTAAACTTTTCTAACATCCCTTATTCTCAAATTGACAAAATTACTTTATATAGAAATAATCGAAAAAGTGAACAATAAATAATTTTCGAACTTTCTTTCCTTGTTCATAATTTATAGAAAATCTAAAAAATGACAAAATAACTGAAAATATAATCGAAATGTCATTTTATGTTATATTAAGAAAAATATTTATTCTAAATATTTTTTTTAAGAAAATCGGAGAGATAAATATTGTATTACTTTCCATTAATGTTCTTTTAGAATGCTACTTAAATGATAGAAATCCTCTATTTGCTAAAAATGTATATAAGCTTCATTTAATAAATAGAAATAAAAATAATATCAATATTTATTAAAAAGAATAAAAAGAATTTTTCTTCGATTCGTGTACAGAGTGTTAAACGATGGTTACCTGTTTTACCAAAGTAAGTTATATAATTTATTGTATTTATTATTAAATCAATACAACAAACGTATATTAATATATATATATATATATATATATATATATATATATATATATATATGAATGTATTTTATTAAGAAGCCACCGGGTACGTAACAAATTGAGTTATCAAAAAAGAAAACCTTTTTTGTATAACAAAAAATTCTCTTTTCAAAGTAGCAGCAATCGTTCCTACACAAAAGAAGTAACTACTAATGCTGTACATAAATTTCATTTCATTTTATTAACAGTTTGATCTTGAGAGCAAACTTCATCTCAGGCACACAAATTGACAAAGTATTAATATTAAAAATTTGAATATAATTAGTGACTAGAGAGTAACAGTGAAAAACATTTAAATTATATTGTTCTTATAAATAGTATTGAATTAAAAATGTACATCTAGGA
Source organism: Neoneuromus ignobilis (assembly GCA_029203775.1). NCBI lineage: Eukaryota > Metazoa > Arthropoda > Insecta > Megaloptera > Corydalidae > Neoneuromus > Neoneuromus ignobilis. The sequence continues at coordinate 12,469,525 of CP092091.1, read as the reverse complement.
CTATTTCTGTTATATGTGTTTCAATAATTAGTGATATCGTTTTATAGATTTGAAAGGAATTTATCAGAAAGTGAAATTACTTTTATATAAAATATATTACACATAAATATTACTTGAGACTAAACGTTTTATTTATACATTTTTTTTGTTAACTTATATTTTAAAAAAGATATTTTTAGTCAATATTATTAGAAATAAAAAAACAACACAAAATACACTTGAATGAAAGCTAATCAGAATATCAATTTAAATATTTTATTATTCTAATTGACTTTAACCATATTTTTAAATATGCACAAGTAAAAATAATATCTTAAAATAATCAAAATTTAATATGAATATTTTTTATTGGTAAATCACACGATATTTTTATACACGAAATATTATTTAATAATACGAAAATTTGTCCTATGCGTATATAAATAATTATAAAATTTTAATAACCTATAATTAATTTTAATTTGTTTCAAATAGTGTAATTTTTATCACGTATGATACTTTATTTATTTCCATTTAAGTTTTTTTCTTTGTATTCAATAATTTATTGCTATGTACACTAATAGCTATTTTAATATTCCAATTACTTTTGTTATAACTTTGATTCCAATTTAATTTTACATATTAACATATATATATATATATATATATATATATATATATATATATATATATATATATATTAAAATTAGTCATTTAATTAGTTTAAGTGGGAAAATAAAACTTTCGCACTGAATTAATAGTTATAATTCTACAATTTTATAAAATGAGCTAGTGAACTTTTTTTTACTACATAAATAAAACAGTGAAAGTTAAAAATATATTGCATGTTCTATTATGTAAATGAATTGACTTAGCTTTTATTTTATGTTTTTGTTGAATAATATTAATTGAATTTAAATTACAATAGTTTAGTTATACCCTAATGACACATCGACGAAATCGTTTATAAAATTCTAATATAAAATAATTTCGAATTTTTGAAAATTGATTTTTTTTAAAAAATGATAAAGAAAATAAATTCAAAAAATGAAAGTAATAAATAATATACATAAAAAATATCACAAATATTTTTTATAAAAAAAATGAATGAAATCGTTGCACAACTAAAAATAAGTGACAAAATTTAAAAACTTATTATTATTAGTAATTGATAGTCTCTTTACTCTTTTGTATGTTTTACTTTTAGAAATTAAAATTAAGTCATTTTAGAAAAAATAATAATCATATATTATAAATTAATTAAACATTCGTTATTTTTAAAGGCCATATTTGAATTTTTATAAATGATCTAAAAGAGAATAAAATATATAATTTTTACTTGTGTAATATTGTCTTTAAATAAAAATATATTAAAGGAGTTAAAATTCAAAGTGGAGTTAAATTTATTTAAAAAAAAAAAAAAAACATATTAAAGAATAATTGCAATTAATTTGTTTTTTTGCTTTGGAAATTGGTTTTGAAAATTTTAATATATAGATCAGAGAAAAGCAAATATTTAGTGATTCTAGTCATTATTAATATTTAAGAAATTCAATTTAATAAAAATAAGTCTATTATATATATACATACATACATACATATATATATATATATATATATATAAAACAGGCCGCTAGTAATACCAAATAAGGTTTTTTAAATTTATTCCGAATAAAAATTTGTATGTTGATTTAACATAAGAATTTATTTATATGTTTAAATAATACAATAGACATTGTGATAAAATTCCTTTTATAAAAGTGATTTATGTTAATTATTATCATTTATTATTGTATACATTCGATTCTGATATTTTACATCATTTTTATAAATTGTAATTTTACAAGAATTGTAATTACACGATACAATTTAAAATACAAAGATTGTAACTAGTTTTATTATTAGAATAGTTATTTTCACTTATTTTTTTATAACATTAGTACTCATTTGTATCTTAATAGATTCATTAAATCCCTTTTCAGTCAATTAGTTTACATAATAGAACATATAATATATTTTTTACTTTCACTGTTTTATTTGTCTAGTAAAAAGAAAAGTACACTAGCTCTTTCTACAAAATTACAGAATTCTAACTACTAATTTCAGTGTGAAAATGGTATTTTCAAATTGTACCTAATTAAATTTGTAATTTTAATATATATATACAAAACTAATCTAAACATTTGCTTTATTATAGAAAACTTTTGAATATTAAATTTTTTACGAAAATATTTTTTTTGAACGAATTGTCAGTCACTGTATAGTTTAAGTTGTTATAAGAACTAATTCACTTTTCACAAAAAAATATACCCCAACCCTGTAATATATTATTACAGTAACCAACATTAAGTATTTTAATGAAACTGATATCGTTTTTGGATCTCAGAAAATCAAATATCAGATTCACATCCTTGTATTTCGAATTATGTCTTTGAAATGAATATAAAGGGGAAAAAATAAAACATGTCATTACTAAACATCTGGAAAAAAATGAGTTGAAAAAGTGATTGCTTTAGAAATGATGAAAATTATTTTAGAGATTTAAAACAGTTATTTTTAATATAAAAAGAATTAAAATGGCAAAATGATATTAATTATTAATAAATGCATAACATTTTTTATACACACTTTTAGTTTATATATTATGTTGTAACAAGAATAACAATGTATACAAAATGTATTAAAACATTATGTAAAAAAATTCCAATTCATATTTAACAGAATTGCTAAAAAATATTAAGGAATGAAGGATATTTAATATCATATTTCATAAATCTTTATTAAATTATATTTATATTACGTAAAAAATATTTTTTTAAAAACTAATTGGTAATGAATTCAGTAATATTTATCATAAAATTGGATTTTTTTTACTTTTAATCGAATTCAAGGAATATTACTTTCTTACATAAACATTTCTTACTTTTAAATCATATTAAAACATAATTTATAAATTAAATGATTTTAGATTTATTAAAAGAAATTGGATAGTTAATTTTATATGAGATTCGACGTGTTCAAGAGTGCCTTTTTACTAAAAGTGGGTTTTATGAGATTTTTCAATACATTCTTATTGAAGATAAATAAAAAAAACAACATTGAAACTTAATTTAAATAATAGTATTATTTAACGATTGGAAAGAAATGTTTGACCAGATTCACAGGATTTAAATACTAATAATAATAATTATAATATTAACCAATAACATAAATTTCTATAATAATTTTATGTATGAACAGAAAGAATATTAAATGTGTATTAAATCATAGATTCTGATTTTAAAATCGGTATACACAAATATTAATTTATGGTTAGAGATACTATAATTTTCTATAATAAAGCAAATATACAAATATTTTAATACAATGGCTTTTGGAAAATTGACAAAAATGAATTTACATAATATATGTATATATGGAAAAATTAAAATAACACTCCATTAGTGTTTTTTCATTTTCAGTTCTTAATAAAAAATTGTAATATAGAGAAAAATATTTGTTGTACTATTTTTATAAATGGTACTGTAAAAAATTACTTATATCAAATTGTGTACATCTATCTATCTATATTTATATATACATATAATTATATAAGATATGACATCATAATAACCGATTTCGAAGATGAACCATTTTTGTATATATAGGTACTAACTGATTACATAATTGTTATTTAATTACGTAAAAAATTCTTTTCATTTGGCTATTTGAAACGTGATGTTACATAAATAGCTACAAGTAATAAATGTCAAAATAATATATTGGCTCATCTGCGTTCATAACATTATTCACTATCGATGACCCACTTTGAAAGTTTGAATTCACTGACAGCAAATATAAATTTAGATTCAATTTATATATATATATATATATATATATATATATATATATATATATATATATATATATATATATATAACACATACGTATATACACAACACAAACACGTGTTTCTCGTACATGCATACATATATATTATTGATACATGTGTATTTTTCACAAGAAATATAGTAATTGTTTTCAAAAAGAAATACTTAATTTTCACAATACATCCTGGATAAAATTCAAAAAGAAAATGGTATTCGAAACTTATAATGAAATTGGATGTATTTAATAATATAACATAATATTTATAATGCAATAAAATCAATTAAATAGTAAATATTAACATACCTTGGCTGGATTTGATAAATATTGGTAACAAATCTTGAATTGCACAAATATAAAACACTTCACATTGACCAACTGATTTCAATTGATTATTTAAACATGTGTACGGTTGAATATTTCAAATGTATCTTAACCAAAGTTAAAATCTGTTAAAATTAAAGTGAGATAACATGATATTCTTCTTAACATGTTATTAAAATATTAGTAGTTAGTAATTTACAATATTTTTTATAAAAGTATGATTATTTATGGGTATAAAGTGACTGATAAAAATGTTTTACTGTATTTTTGATGTTAAATGAATTTTTACAAAATGTGTAAAAGGGTAATGGAAAAATATGATGTGTAGTTTTGTTATTCAAGAACTCATTAATTCTTAAGATATTGTTTTTGTTAATGAATTTTGATAATTGTTTATAACAAATTTAAATTAACATATATATATATATATATATATATATATATATATATATATATATATATATATATATATGTTAAATTAACAAAATAAAAAGACAGGGTTAGTAATATTAGTAGACTTGTTAATTATCAAACATTATTTTTTATTATGATTTAGTTAGCATATTAAGAAAATAATTATTTTATTAATAATGTTAGTAGTTACTATTTTTACAAAGGACTCAAGTAATATTTATGTTCAAATGTAACATTACATTATAATTAGTAATTAAATTGAAAAGAATGAAATGATTTGTTTTCATTATAAAAGAAATATATTTTCATTACTATATTTTAAGTATTCAATTCCAGAAAAGATGTTAATTTCCATAACATGTTTTTACTGAAAATCAAATTTATGTGATTTTTATTTAATATAATGATGTAAAAAATGTTAGTTGTAAATTATGAACTGTTAAAAAATAAAAAATTATATATATATAAAAATATGTTGTTATATATCTATTTTTTCAGTTGATGTATTGTAATAAGCACATTTTTTTTTTTATTTTTGTTGCCCTCATTAGTTTTACAGAAATATTCAAAGTTGTATTTTTAAGACCTGCAATTAATATTATATTTTAATAGTATTTTTCAGTGAAGAGAAGCACCCTCAATTATATACTTTAATACTTACACAAAATATTAATTAACTACACATTCTTAAATCCTTTATCCACTTATAAAATTTTATGGCTGATTATATTTATGTAAATAATATTTGCTCTTGTGTTTCTTTATTAATTTGATATTGGACAATCAAATTCTTCATACCAAATAAATACAGATTATTTATTAAAATAAAACAGTAACAAAAAATGATTACTAAAATAAAAGAAAGAAAATATCCAAATATAACAAAAAATAATCATCATAAACACAATTTATTATTAATAAAATAATGAATGTTACTGAAATGTAATCATGAACAAACAGTACATTTAAAAATGATTAAAAACCCTTGAATGTTAATGTATTAGATTTTATTTACAATTTTAATATTGTAACAAATACAAATTGATGTGATTTGCTTTTTTCAGATAATGATCTGTTTGAAAAAACAGGTGTTAAGTATAATTTTAATAATGATAACAATGCTAACAAAAAATCTAAGTACATTATGTGTACTTTCAAACTATTCTAATAAAAGCTTCTTGACTACCAATCAAGATTTTTATATTTCCCATCACCTATGAATATAGAACACAAAATTATTACAGTCTGATGATTTTGATACATGACCAATAAGTAAGCAGTTTATTTCTAAAAATATTATACTTGTTAAGATATGTTTTATTTATAAATGATGATTTTTATCAAATAGTTTATTTTTATGTTTGAAATACTAAATATCAAACATGTAGATTCATCATTGAATTTATTTATAGTTTCATTTTGGTTTTGAAAAATTGATAATTCCGTGTACGGTAATGTACATTTAGATCTTTTCTAGATACTTTTTTTTACAAAAAGTTTTCATATTTTAACAAGATAAAAGAATGATAAATCAGTATAATCCATACTATCAGACAATGTAATTTTCATTGGTTGTAGCACAATAAAATTAATTTTGTTTCTTTGAACAATCTACTGATCTAGTTCTCACATATAATCATAATTCAAATCTTTGATATGGCACTACATGATATATGCTTAATCTTAATATATAATTAGGTATACGATTTTGATGATATTGTAAGAGATATGTATCTTTAATTTTTTTTTACATTTACAAAAAAAGAACATACTATTTTGATATACTTTACATGGCACTGGAATTGATATTTGGAAGATAAAAATGCCCACAATTTCATTCCTTAAAAAGATACAGTAAATTTAATGTTGGATTTACAGAATAAAAGCATGTGTTTCAAAGTTTTAATTATATTTAATTGGTTTTCATTTCTTTTTAATTTAAACTTACTCATTTATTCAATGATATGTGTTTCTTAATTCTGTGTTTTTTTTTATTTATTTCTGTGTAACTTATGTTGTGGTTAGTTTTTATATACATTACTTAAACAAAAACAAAAAATTAGTAATTGTTTGTTCAAAAGCTTATTTATGATAATTACAGCACAAAATTAATTTAAAGTAATCTTTTTACAATTGATATTTTTTTAAGTACACAAAAATTCTTTTACAAAAGTTACCAGTACCATGTGTAGTCAAATAAATTGAAAATTCTAAGCTAATAAATAATCCAATTATCTAAATGTTTATTAACTTTTTATATTTTCTTTTTGATTTTTCAATTATTAAAAAGATGATTATACACATACATATTATAAAGACATTATAAAATTATAAAAATGACTAATGTAAAATAAATCTAGCAAACCTATATTCAATCATTTATAATGTAGAATACCTTTTAAAAAGTTAAGCGAATAAAAAATAAGTATCACTAATTAAAATTGAACAATCTCTTCATTTAATATAAAATTATATAGTCATACTAATAATTCATAAAAAAGATATCTTCATAAGACTCGATAAAATTATTTCTACTATTTAATTATTTGCTGCGTATAATTTTTTTGTTTGCATCTTTTATTTTATAAAAAAGAATTTTTCATTAACCATGGCCCCTGAATGAAACTATTGTGACCCTTTATATTTGCATGGATTTTATCAAAAACAATCAGTAAAAAATAGTTGTGAAGTCTATAAATATATTAATAAATTTGTTAAAAGAAATATTTACACTTCTTCAATTTTTACTCAAATATTGGTAATATGTGAGAAGACATATTTATCAGTATATAAAGTCTTAAATATATTCCACTCAAACACAATTTAGATGTACTCAAATGCATTTTTACAAATTATAAATACAAAATACTACTTGTCTTGCAATGGCAAGAATTTTTTTTTATTTTAAAAAATACCAATGTAGACTTAATTTTTTTTCTATAAACAAACCAATTTAAAAACATTTAGCTAATTTTCATCTTGACTATTCTTCCAGCCACCCTTGTAAAAATACATGTGAAATGGTATTATAATACAAAAGAATTTGATTTGTAAAAATATTGAAAATAATTTATGTATATCTCATGATATGATTTTGCTTGTTACTGATAATGAATATCATTGTCGGACCAATTTTGTTATTTAGGAAGTTTTAATACATATTTGTTTTCCATACTAATTTAACATCAAATTTCCTATTTAACATACTGATTTAAGAATAAGGAAGCTCTCAATGCTGACAACTTAATCAATTGTGATTAACTTTTCCATTTTCGTTGTGATTTTCAGGCATAGTGGATTCATGCCCATTACGAAACTGAATTTCTTCATCTGTTATAACAGTTACAAGTTCTTCTACAGCTCTCCCTAAGTCTCCTACAAACATTAAATTTTTTAATACAAGTACCATTAAAAAAATAATTAGCTGACATTTTTTTTTAAAAAAAACAAACAATTTGATAAAACATTTATAATAAAAACTTACATTGAAAATAAATAACAACTAAATAAAAACAGAGTAATTGAAAGTAGGTCTGATTTGTAATGAAATAATTTATCATTGCTTAATTTTGTTCATTTTAATTCCAATAAAATAATTTGGTGAATAATATGGTATTTATTTTTCAAAAATCCTTACCGCTTAAAGACGTCCTGTTGGCATAAAAAATTAAATAATGTAAAAACCAATGAAAAATGTACAAATCAATTGTAAATTTAGAGTTCTTTTTAGTTTTTCATTATACATATAATAATTTTAATATTATTGATGGTACAATTTTTTATATATAAGTTATAAAATCCATCACCAAAAATTGAATTTAATGATTATTGGAATGAATGATATTCAGTGACGATAAATGTGATTTTTATTGTTTTTTCTTGCATATATGAATAAAATTGCTTTAAGATATTTTACATTCATGAAACAAATCCACAAACAAATACTTTAAATACTAATAAACGCTAAATAATAATACACAATTTCCATTCAAAGAACAAAGCACATGCAAAGTAGACAAAATAAATGATTAGATGAATTGCATCATATTGAGAAAGAATTTGGGTAGAAAATAATTACTTAATTCATGACATCAAATAATAAAGAAAAATTCCAAAAATACAAAATATTAATAATATATAGATAAAATATTAAACTATTTAATATTTAAAAATATACAAAATAAAAACAATCTTGAATTATTTTTGTTTTTTTGGAATGAACAGAATTAGCAGATAGACTAACAGAAATTTGCGAGAAAGCTTAAAGCAAATCCAAACCCACCTGCCATATGCATTAAGTTACCAACACTTTGATTAGTCATTGAATGAGGTGGAGGAGGCGGACGTATATCTTCTCTGTCTCCACCACCCCCACGCTCATCTACCCAGCGTCCGCCTAATGTGAACATAAGATAAAAAGAGTCATTTTGAAGAGGTAAAGATAAGTTCAAAAATTACTTATGTTACAAATGTATATTTATGTTGTAGATGTATGCTTTAAAAAATTTATTATTGTTTTATACAAGTAGATAGTGCTTGAAAATGTTAAGTTTTATGATACTTTAAATGAAATTAAAAGAAAAAATATCTAAGTAGATTGTATTTACTTGTTTAAATACTATTTCTGAATATTTGTTTATAAAAAAAATTCTGAAAAATGTAAAAATGAAAAATAAAAAAATGTAATGATTTTAAAAAACAATCTAATACTGCTAAAGACTGAAAATAAATTAACAGAAGAAATTTAAAATGAATGAACAGATAATGGAATGTATGGTATAATTTTAATTGATACCACCAATATTACTTATTTAATTTTCTAAAATTCTTTAAAAAAATAATCTATGTACCTGGAGAATCATGAAAATAGCCATTATGTAATTTAGCTGGTGAATCTGTTGCAAGCTGAGAAGCTGTAACTGATCGTGTTTGAAGTGTTCCAGTAGGACGGCCAGCAGCTGCTCCTCCTGCAGGCTCTTCAAGTAATTGACGTAAACGCTGCAATTGTGCTTCAAGTTGACGGTTATGATCTTCTAATATTTGCATTCTAGCTTCAAGACGACCCTAAAAATAAGAGAAATATTCTCAGTTTTAAATAAATTCTGAAATAAAATTTGAACATACATTTTTACAATTTCTAACTTAAAAAATTAAAAATACCTTATGTTGACGGAGAAGTTTGGCTTCTGTCAACATATCTTGACCAGCGGGTAAACCTGGAATACTGCCTTCTTCTGGACTTTGTTTTGAACGTAATCTTTCATATTCTGCTTGTAATGATGTATTTTCTTCTTCTAATTCTCTGAAGTTAAAAATGAATTAATTAAATATAGAAATATTAAGAATGAATATATTTGATATGAACAAGCTTAAGTTATTTTCATATCAAAATAAAAAGTTATTTACCTAATCATTGCCTCAAGTTCTTCTCGTTGCTCTGCATCTATTGCAACCATAACTTGAACAGGACTGTGTGGCGCAGGAGGTAAATCACCTCCATTACTTCCATTTAATGATTGGCAATACTGAGCAATTAACTGATGTTCATCATCTCTGTAAAATCATAATGAAGCTTATTTTTTGTAGTAAGTTATATATATATATATAATTTTTGTTAGAAAATTTTAGACTTTTATAGTAATTAACCTATATTGTTCTTTATATATTTGTTTTAATTCATAAAAAAATGTATATTTTACATCATCCAAATTAAAACTTGAATAATGCTTACGAGTCAGGTGTTGAGTTTGTTCTAGTACGAAGTTCTACTTCAGCAAGTCGAGATGCATACATTTCAAGTCTTGAATGCATATCTTGGCCTAAAGCTGAATGTTGTGGAGAAGGTGCAGGACTTTCTAAAGCATCTCCTTCAAGAACAGATCTTACAGGAAGATATCCTACACGTGGATGTTTTTTGAAATATCTTTTGGATTTGAATTTGTTACGAAGTGCACGAGTGAAATCTCTTACATCTTCACCTGATGTTGTCTATTTAATAAAGGAAGAAATGTTGTAATAAAATCATAAATATTTTTTTGTAATAAATATGTAAATAATTTTTTTATGTGATTAAATAAATTTTATAAAAGGAAAATAAACTTACAGCAGTGCAGTACTCTTGCATTGGATGAGTCAATTTATGGTTTTTAGCACGACGTCCCGAGAAAAAGCATGTCTGGCACATGTCAAAATTAAAACATTTAAGACAGCGGTAACGGAAGCCAATTATAGGATACTCTTTGCAAATGTTGCATTTGGCTTGATGCTTAGCACCTTCTGCTGCTGCAAGCCTATGCAACACTGGTAGCCATACCATACTTTGGGGTTCCTGTTGTAACCAGCTGAGAAAATGAACTGCCTACAAAACAAATTACAATTATTGTTATAACAATTGTTTATATAAAGAAAGAAGTTATATTTGTTCTTTTAAAAAGTGCAACATGATTTTATTATAAATTATAAAGAGATATATGTATAATTTATATAGTACAAAGTAAAGTAAATTACCTCTATAGTAGTTTTATCAGCACCGGCTTTTTCAAAGCAACTACGAACACTTGGTTCAATATTTGAACCACCGAATGCAGCTACTTCTCCTAATTGTCTTGGAACCTGTATAGCATCATGAAGAAGTAACCCTAATTTTCTTTGATCTGCTAATTGATTTGGATCAGCGATCAATCTAAATAAATCTAAAAATAACAAATTATCATATTATCAACTTTATAGTATAACAGACAAAATTAGGTATTAGTTGTTAACATACATTTATATTTCTCTTCAAGATGGCCACGGCAAAGAAGAACAAGACCCACTTTAAACGAAAGTACACGTAACTGTCCAGTTCGTTGACTGTCATACACATTCAAAAGCCAGTTGATAGCAAGATCAAGACACAAAGGTATATCAACTGTTGGTAATGCTTCATACAGTGTATTTAAAATTGTAACCATATCTGGGACATCAATTAATTTGTCATTTTGTGCACGGAGACCATGTGCATCAAAAGCTTCTAAAGTTGATGATAATTGCAGTGAATCAACTAAAAGATTATTTTGGAGTTAGACAATTTTTAAATTCAATTAATCAATCATAAACATGAAATAATTAGTTAAAATCAATTCTATGTGTCAATTATTTGAACTGTCTATTGCTGATATTTATAATAACATCATGTAGTTTTTAAGTCAATTCAACAAGAATGTTATATATTATTAAACAATTTCAACATTAATTACTGTTTATAATAATAGAAGTTATTTTTTTCTACATTTAATATATACAATTTATCAAAATATGAGAAACAATACATACAGCAAAGCTTTTTTTGTACAGCACGAAGTTTCAGTGCAGTTCTATATGCTGAAAATCGAACTTCATTGAACTCTGTTAATGAATTCATAAGTTCCAGCATTTTCGGATGGTCCCAGTGTGTTGTTTCTAGCTGGTGACTAAAAAAAAAATTAATATATATATATATATATATATATACACATACAAACATATTCAAATACTTTATCTGTATTTGATGATAAAAAAAAAAATGAACAAATCGTACAAAGTACAGCCTGGCATTCTTATTAGCTTATCCTTTATGAATTATTTTGCAAAAAAGGCACAAAAAGTATCAATATTTGTGCTATAAAAAATATACATAGATGATCATTTATAAAACAGACTGATAAAAAAAATATTTAAAAATACAGGGTTATTTTTATTCAATTAAATTTAAATATGTACAAAACTCACTACTGAATTAAATTCAAATAAAATGATCTAAAGGCCGATTTCCAATAAATAAAAATAATTTCATTAAAAACTGAATTTACATCTAACTTTTAAAAAAATTCAAATGAATAAATTTTATTTTACAATAAAAACACTAAAAAGATCATAAATTATAAAAGAAAATTCATAAGAATAAATTTGACAAGTTGAGAAGTAAAAATTTAGTTACTGTACTTTTTCGTAAGTTTCGTTTAATTTCTTTTTTACAAATGGAAAAATAAACGTCAGGTCTTAAATATATTAAATCATTTTGAATATCGACTTTTTTGTTAATTATAAATTCAAACTTTTTAATGAACATATTATATTTAAAAAAGTAAAAAGTATCTTTTTTTATACAGTTCATTGAAGTTTAATTTTTAATTCACAATAAATGTTTTAATTTTATTTCGGAATACATACGTTACAATTCGTTCCTTGAAATAAAAAAGGAATAAAAGGCAATTTTGGCTTAGATAGGTCAATAATTATTTACCACAATTAAATAAAAAATATTTTTTTATATCCATCAAAAACCTTTGTATATAGAAAATAGTAAAAAATATTTATATAGATGAATTTATTGTAATTTTTAAATTATTGCAACTTTTATCAAAATCACATTATATGGATATATATTTTATGGAATTAAACTGATTAAAATACGAGTAACAATTAAGTGAAGATAAGTAGATAATCCAATTTTTGGAAAAAATATCAATTTTTAAGTTAAAAAATATTTTTAACATTTAGATACTCAAAAAAATAACTGGTTCAAAAATGTCATGAACTATGAAAATCATAACAATTATATAAGTTAGATTTTTTAAAAAATAGTAAAAATATATATAACTATATTTTTTATATATATCATTTGGGATGCAAGAATTAGATTTACTACTTAAAATAATTTGTTTGTCAGTAGATAGTGTGAGTTCATTTTGTTTTGAAAATTAAAATAAAACTCAGGATTTATTTTCATTTACAAAAATTATAATATAGATGAAGGAATAAAATATAATTCTATTATAAATGTTCGGAATTTTGTCAGAGATGTAAATTTTATTGTCTATTTTTTCTAAACAAATATTTATAAATTAAAAAGGAAATAAGATGAAGATAAATATAAAGATTTTTCAATATTGTAGAAAAAATAAAAATGACTTAAAAATACAAACATTACTGAAGTACGGTGTTTTTTATATGCATAAAAATCACTCACTTGATGTAATAAGGCACCTTATTGGGTGTAAGTGCACGCTCCCATGGTGATTCGACCGAAGCTGCCAAAAAGCTAGTGGACTGTGATCCACCGCTAGCTGCTGTATTATCTTGCAATCGGCGTAAACGTGCGCTTAAATCATCTAGTTGCCGAAGGGCATTGGCAGGAAGAGGTGCTCCAGCTGATGTCATTCCTGCAGCACGTTCTCGTAATTCATCCAATGTATGTTGAAGACCAACAGCACTACTCGGATTTCCACTTTCTGCTGTTGCCAACCGTGTGCCCGCATCATCCAAACTTTTTTGAAATACTCGTATATTCTGTAAAAAAACACGTGCTTTTTATTGTACGATTTTTTTAATCTCCAAAGATTTTTTAAATAATCCAAAAATTATTTTTTCAATAATAACAAATTTGGCGTATACAAAGACTTTTAGCAACGATTAACAGACCCTAAAATGTTTTACTGGTTAATATAAAATCTTTTTTAATATATTATTTAACATATATTATTCTGCACGAAATCTTGTATTAAAATTGATTTTTTTCAATTGTGTAAAACATTATACAAATCTAACAAAAAATATAATAGATATATTTAATGATACAAAAAATTAAAAGGGACTTTAAGGAATACAAGAGTGCGATAATAAATTATTTATTTTTTAAAGAAAACTTCTGATATCTTATTTTTATTAAATGTGAAGAAAAAATAAGAAGTGATTTTAGTAAAAATCAAAATCAAAACTGATCTTAGAAAAATAAGTACAAAATTACATAACAAACTACTGTTGAATACAAGGTTTTATCAATTAAAATAATTTGCCGAGTTAATAACGAGGTACCAAAGCCAGATTTCTAACAATATATATATATACACGAGGTCAGACAATTAAGTAATGCGACCGATTTTTTTTCTCGGCCTGTGGTAACACTGCGAACCTGTAACTCCGCCACCGTAATAGCAGATCCCTACTCTCTCGATTGAGACCTTGACCACCCTCGTATGATCATTTCTTCGCCAGCTGTTTAGTGTTTTGTAACAACGCGCGAGTAGTGCATGTCACGAAAATGGAACAGAGAAATTATTATTATTAGTGATCCTACTCTTCTCGATCGAGTTATTACTGGTGATGAAAGTTGGTTCTTTCAATATGACCCCGAAACTAAACGACAAAGCCAACAGTGGCTGTCCTCTGGAGCACCAAGGCCAAAGAAGGCGAGAATGAGCAAGTCCAAAGTGAAAACCATGTTGATTTGCTTCTTCGACAGCAAAGGGGTGGTTCACAAAGAGTTCGTACCACTGGACAAACCGTAAATCAAGTATTCTACCGCAATGTGCTCGAAAAATTACGAAAAAGGGTGCTCAGAGTGCGTCCAGAGATCGCGAAGACTTAGGTTCTGCATCACGACAATGCTCCCTCCTGTCACAGTGCGTTCAGTGTCTCTCAGTTTTTGGCGTCTAAAGGCATCGCAACGTTACCACAACCGCCCTATTCACCGGACATGTCACCTTGCGACTTTTTCCTATTCCCCCATATGAAAAAAATCGTCAAAGGTCGACATTTTGACTCCGTTGAAGATATCCAAGAATCTGTGACGAGGGTACTCGGAGAGGTCCCACAAGAAGTGTTCCAGAATTGTTACGAAAACTGAAAAATTCGCTGGAATAAATGTATAGATGCGGGAGGGAACTACTTTGAAGGGGATCGCAGCGATGTACCTTAATTTTTAAATATACTCGATTTTTGAATTTTGTCGCATTACTTAATTGTCTGACCTCGTATATATGTATGTATGTATATATTGTAAAATTTCGATAAATGTGAATATTTCTAAAAAATAATAATTTAAAAAATCTATTTTTAATATTTCTTCGTACAATATACGTGCATTCATATATACGTACACACTCCCACACACACATACATACATATATATATATAAATATATATATATATATATATATATATATATATATATATATATATATTGCATATATTTGATGTATAAAGCATTTGTAAACAGCAACTGAAAAATATAAATGATTTGTGTATTTTTAAAAAGTAAACACTAATTAATACAAATACAAGTCTGAATTTCAGATTGAAATGTACATTTCAATATGAACAACATAATTGTAAAAAAAACGAATAATAAAACAAATCAAGAAATTCGTTTCTATAATACTTTTAACATTGTTTATTTATACATGTTCACTTTTCTTACAATCTCCAATTAAGCAATACCTCCTCTTCCTGCTCTAACATGAGCATCAACTCTTGGTAAAGTTTCTCTGCATCAGTTAATTCCATATTTGGTTTATTTATCACAGACGTTTTTTAAGCACAAAAATACACGCATGACACGTCGAAACACACTGAATATACTAATGTTATTTTTTTCTACATTTAATAAATATAATTAACGTTCGTTTGTCATGTTTTATGTTTAGTTTTCTTCTAAAAATAATAATAATAATAATATGTAACATATTTCATGGTATTTCAAACATTTAATGAACAAAACAATTCGCATGCGGGAATGTAACGTTGTTATTAAATTTAATAAATAAGAATGCAAAGCATTTCCGTCATTACAATAGGTTACATTTACATATTTATCAAGTCTGAATTCTGAAAGGATTAATGATTTTATCATAAACAGTGTCTATATAGATTCGTCGATAGAAATAAGATCAATATCTCAACAATTAATACAACTTTTTGATTTATAAATACGTTTATTATCAATATTTTGTAAAAATAACTATCTGTATCAGAAATATTTCTTTTTGAAAATACATTTCGATTATGAAAACAAATATATTTTTAATTTGACAATAATCAGTGTTTAAATCACATATTATTCTTTCAAATAACTATTACAGTTTTTATTATGATTTTAATAATTTCTGATTATTTAAAAAAAATAATTTGTAAAATGTTAATATGGCTCCAAGTCAGTATAGTTATTTAGTTCATGTTTTATCATTCTTGATTATAAACTATTATCATTTTTCAAAGAAAAAAACGAAGTAAGTTAACTAAAAAAATAAATTATTTTTATTGTTAGTTTATAGAAAAATTAATACATAAGAAATATAATATCAATTTTTAATTAATCAACTTCGATGAGTTGTTTTTGCTATAGAGATATTTAATATCAAAATTTTTATGTTTTTTTAAAAAAATATGAGAGAATTTTATAAATAGTATTTAAATAAAAGTATTCGGTGTTTATTTTTAATTTTCAATTATGAATTGATTGATAACTTCAACAATTACATATTATATTAATTTAAATCATATTTTCTATTCATAGCACATATATATTTTTAGTTTAAAATCTAATACACTTTACTAAAACCACTTCAATTTCAAAACAAACATTTTGCATTACATGGATGTTCACATGCAATAGACACACACAACTTCAACAACATTGTTTGCATATTCGTATGATTAACTGAATATATGTATATGGCCGCTTAGATGCATGGCGAATATGCATTCGAACCAACAAAACTCATTTCAACCTGTTTGTTTTGTAAACAACAATCAAATGATTAATTAATTGTTCGGATACACACGTAATGCATCCATCCGTTTTACTATTTCGCTAAGCGTGCATGTAAGTTTGCGGACGTACAGTTCTAATTTTAATGTGAAGTTTGTTCAATCAATTTTTGTTAGAAAGCAACAATGCGGATAAATTAATTTATGCAGAGTAAAACAAACATTTAACTTTAAACGGATTACTTAAGTAAATTGAATATTTTTTTAATTATAACTTTAATAGATTTATGCAGAGACAAAGCCAATTATATTGTAAAGTTTTGCTTTCCAAATAAAACTCTCTCTCTCTCTCTCTCTCTCTCTCTCTCTATATATATATATATATATATATATATATATATATATATATATATATATATATATATTACAAAAGATAAATGAGATAGAGTTAAGAAAACTGTGAATATCGAATGAAAGAGAAAGTGAATTACTAGATTTTGAAAGTTTTGGGGTAAATCTCTTTAATCACAAAAGATAAAAAGAGACTAATGACATATTTGTTATATCAATTAACTTATTTTTTTACAAAAAATAATAAACATTTAAATTGAAAAACTTAAGTCATTTTTTAAACTAAATCGTTGGTTTATATTTTGTTCTTTTTCGATTACATATCAAGAATTTTTAATTAAAAATTTAATTTTTGCCATCTCTGAAAAACTTTTAAGGGGTTATACGCACTTGCGAGGCGCAAAAACGACGTTTTTTTAGGAATTTTTTTTAGAAACAGTATTTATTTTGCAATTACAAATTATGGTTATTTGAATAGATTCTACTTTCAAGAATAAAATAACATGTCGATCATAAAAAAATATTGAAGTGCACCGCTCCTGCAGACGATGTCCCGAACGACCTCCAAAAAAAGGCGCTTGGCGGTGATCTCCATATCGGCGGTTTGGTTTATTTGAAATCAAAAAATATGGTCAATTCTTTTAAAGGATAGATTAATGCAGGTATTGAACGAAGGAATAATAAAAATTTTCATTTTTGACAAAATGGCGTCTACTTGAAAAAAATTTTTCGTTTTTTACTAAAATTTTCGCTCCAAATTGTTTTAAAAAAATAGTAATAATTTTTGTAAACCTTATTCCTTCGTTCAATACCTGAGGAATATATTTGAGAAGATTGTGTGAAAATTTGAGACCGATCGGTTCAGCCATTTCTGAGATATCGAGATCACCGACTATGAAAACACCGTTTTGAGATAAACGCGTTTGAAGTTTCGGAAGTAGTTTACACATAGTTAAAAATTTTTACAAATTCAGGTGTATGTCCGAAAATATTTATCGGATTTACTTCAAATTTTCAGAGAATATACTCAAATATATGTGCATTCCGAAAATGCAAAAAAAAATCGATTTTTTGAAATTTCTAATTGCGTATAACCCCTTAAGTGAATAAAGACTTCCATAACTGTTAATTTAAATAATGAAATAATAATAATTATTATTTTTGAATTAGAATAGATAGAATAGACTGTTATATCGTTGTATAAAAAAATAAATAAAACCATTTTGTATATTTTAATGATTTATTATAAATATGGATCATAATTTCGAAGACATTTATAATTAACTGTATGTATGTATCAATACTATAATCAAATTTACTGATTAATGATTTAAGCCAGATCTTTCCATTTAGAGTGATCTAGTAATTAATTTTTAATAAAATCCTTACTATTTTATCCCATCTATCCATCGGTTATTCTATTGATTTCTTTTCTAATAAATAATTTTGATTTTTTTGTAATTTGTCTTTTCTTTTTTTGCAACTATCCAGGTCATTTTCACTTGAACTATCTTTCTATGTTTTTACAGATAAACTACCTGGAATTTCTTCAATTTCTGTTCTTTTATTTACTTCTTTGAGATTAGATGTGTAAAAAAAATTATGTACGTACGTTCTACGTTAAAAATCGTGGATATATAAATATGTGTAAATGAAAACAATCAATAAAAGAACAAATAATCGAATGTACATTTTACGTGTTGAAGTTATTAAAAGAACCACAGAGTCATTGGAAGTATAGGCCATTCTCCATTGTGAAGTGGTTTTGCGCGTGACCTGATTGAATAGTAGCTATCATTATTGTATAAAACCTGCTGACACTATTTAAATTTGCAACGTGTCAACTTCGTTTCACTGTAGAGACAACAATATTTATATTGTGGTTTTTACAAACAGTATGTGTGTCATTAAGAGCTTGGCATTATACACTGTTGATATTTATTATTTACTTGTTGCTGTGTTCAATTATTTACATATTATATTATTATTTGATGTTTAACGTTATAATTACAAATAAATTCAATATTGACGTTCCGTAATTAGAACGCTTGCATAATAATCATTTGGAAAAATGAAAAACGTGAAATGATAATTCAAATTTCACAATTGATCTTCGTTCAATTTTCATTAAACGTAACACTTTTTCATTCTATATTTTACAAATGCATTGAATAGAAATACATTTTTCATATTTTTCCCATTTTTTTATCTCTGTATATACACTTATTTAACTATTTGGTTAAAATTGAAATGGCTAAAAATTGAAACATATTTCGATGGCTATACCATCGTCATCAAGAAGGAAGGTATAATTTTATATTACACCGCTTTGAAGATGATATTATAATCATCAAAATGCAAATTAGTTTTTAACCAATAAAGTGAATAATAAATAATTATTGGAAACTTTAAAAAAAAATTGTGAAGTTGGGGATGAGTGATTTATTTGTGTTGAATCAAAGAATAAATATGTTTAAATAACAGCAATTTATTTCAATGAAATTTGAAATATTATATATACATATATATATATTTATATATATATATATATATATATATATATATATATATATATATATATATACGTTTTTTCCCATTAACCTGCTTGGTCAGTGTGGTATAACTAAGTACCAGTAAGTGGTAATATTTATTAAGATTTTCACCCAACAGTGGACTGATATGAGTTAATACGATGATGATGTATTAATTAAACTAAAAATATAAAAAATAAAGATATGTTAAACCATTTAGTATTTTTTTTTTAAATAAATTTGAATAAAATGTTTGAATTGATAAAAGACTGAATAAATGTGAATGCCGAATGTCTATTTCAATGCAGTGTATTTTCAACTGAAGCTTACTTTTAAACCGATTATGTTTGTCTATGAAGTTAGTGAAGTAAATACTGTACATACAAGTTGACATAGATGTAAAGAGACATCTTTTATGATAAGCTAAGCTGTTTCATTAATTCACACAGTGTAATTCAATAGTATGGATGGAATCACTAGTTTCAGTAGCAGATTTAGTCTGTTGGGGTAACGTATTATTTTATAACTTCCTGAATTTTTCCCAACAATCTAAATTTTATATGTTATCATACTTCTATTTGAGAATTGTTACTTTTTTGAGATTTCCAAAAATGAAATTGTGTAAATAAAAATAATATTTTTAAATTTCTATTCCACAAAATATAAAATTTGAATTTCGATTATAATTTAAGAGAGTATTCACGGTGTTACTAATATATCTCAGCCAATTTGTTAAGAATCACTGTTTTGATAAATAAAATCCATTAAATAAAACTATTATGAAAGTAACAGTCGTCAAAGATACATTTTACGTTTGAAAATCAAAGAAGCAAAAAAATGACAACTAAAATAAATCAATATATACGTAGGATATCTTATTCAATTTTCTAATTTTATCTGTCTACAAGAGAAAAATACGTCTATAAGAAAGAACAGAAACATCTAGGGGTAAAAGAATAATGTCATTCATTTTATTTCGTTTGATTTTCGTGATATATCAATCGAATTCGTAAAATCGCATTTACTAAAATTAAATTCACTTTTTTTTCGTAAACCATTCTTATTCTTATAAGTATAGAAAATATTTTTTTTGTATTTTCTAAATATATATAATATTTTAAATATACATATTTCAAATATAATATATTGTCTTTATAAATTGTACAGTTGTTACTCTGAATTTACATTTTTTTGAAAAATACTTATGATTAGATTCTAAAGCTGCTACTCATTTGAAAATATTTCATAGGGGCCTACGAAAACTTGGTTGAAAATCACTGATGCAGAATACAATAATACAATTGTTAATATCACAATAAATAATCTTCTCAAATTCAATTCCTTAAACAATCTAGTTACATCTATTGATAAATGATGTACATTTATGTGAAATTCAAATATTAAAAGTTAAAACGCAAGCAAATGATGTAGATCAACAATGAGATGAAATGGAATTACTAAAACGTTTTATACAACGTGACATGAAAGATGATTTTTTTGTTTTTTCATATTTTGAAAAATAAATCCGTGCTTTAGTAAAATACATAAGAAGATTATATTGAAATAAAAAAAAAATCATACTGGCAATAGGAAATACAATAGGAATATTATTTCTATATAAATATTTGTGTGTGTTTATGTATGTATATATGTATTATATTTTTTTCTTCGTGATAAAATTAAATAAATAAGTCATACTTATTGATGAACATAATTATGATTATTTGGCTTAAAAATAATTAAGTACATTAATTAATTCCAGTAATGAAAATATTAAAAGTATTAAGTAACTGATATATGTGATTATTAAAACGAAAACAAATTAATACGTTTACCTTAAGAATTTTACATAATTAAATTTATTATAAAAGTATTTTCACATAATTAATGACAACAAATCACTTTAACATGTATTTTTATACATATATATACTTTTTAATTTAATTTCTAGTAAGTTTTTTGTGTGACAAAAGTTGTTAATTTTCAATATTTTTTTAAAAAAATAAAACATTCATACCACTGCATATATTTATATATACACGAAGTAATTTGTTTGTAATTTTCAATATTAAATCTCCATTAATTTACATTTAATCTTCCAATGAGGTCACATAATTGAATTTTCATTACGAAATAAAATAAATGATTTAAAATATTTGTATATATTTATCACCGATTAACTAATAAAAATATATGGGAAAAATTCAGTACTGAAAAGATTAACGTTTATAAAAAGGAAATCAAATTTAATTCCAAAAGAGTGTTACTAGAAACGAACAGCATATACGGAAAAACGTTCTCATCAGAATTAATTGGAATTGCGATCCTTCCGAAGATATGTTATCAGTAAACATACAACACGAACGTATTTAATGTAATCAACTGAAATATTTTCAATTATAACTTTGTTTTGGATAACGGGCTTACATAAAATGTGATATTATTTTTATAATTTGTGTTCGGTAGAAAATTAAAAAATATGAACAATATGGTTCTGGAATTCAGAATGTGAGAAATCAATTTAAATACATAAATATTTTTTATATGCAATAAGACTATTTTAAAAATAAATAATTAAATGTGAAAGACATTTAACTACCATTGGTTTCATATATTCAATATAAAGAATAAATGGAAAATTTAAAAGAAAGTATAAAATAACAAACAATTGTATTTTGTAAAGAACCAGATAACAATTTCAGTTATTTTCTTAAAAAAAGTTTCCAAGGAATTCTTGCTCAAACACAATAAGATTTTACTAAAATGTTAGTGTGACAAGTTGTTAAAAATAATTCCAAGCAAACAATCTAAAAATTTAAAATACACTTTTAAAAATACTGTTGTTTAATGCAATTGTGGTTTTGTTTATTTTAAATTCGTAGAAAGTTCATCATCTGATATCATATTTTATTAAGCCATTGTTAAAATAAAAATAAACTGTCTTGTGGTTTTTTAAATTTTCATACATTTAGCAACAGCATTTTTCACTAGAATATATATCAGATTACGGCAACATTAGAAATACAGTTTTAAGAAAAATAGAATAAAAAAACGAGAATTCTTGTAATATAATGGGATGACCTTACACTTGTTGACTGTACTGAATATTCGGCTTTACAATTACGTGGTTAGCTTAACAATTTTATATATATATATATATATATATATATATATATATATATATATATATATATATATATATGAGGATGTGTGATATATTTTTTTACACAGTGACATCGATTTTTTCATTCAAAGGTCAAATAAATTTCTAAAATAACATATTCAATCAATAAAGACGTTCAATGCAAGTTGATAAGTAAGTGCTGTATGCAGTCTGCATCGGTAAAAAATTTAATTCCTAAAATATATGTATATATATATATATATATATATATATATATATATATATAACACATATACAATATATAATTTATGTCGGAACTGATATTTTGTTAGTGTGTTATTATTATTTATCTCTTTATTTTTGTTCATTTTTTATACCATAAAAATTATACAATAGTATCATTATATTTAACAGACATAAGGAATTTATTTCATAATACATTATATATATATATATATATATATATATATATATATATATATATATATATATATATATATATATATATACACACAGAGAGGATAGAAATATTCATAGAAGCTTTTGCTTAGCAATGAGCTGACATTTGATATGGTATTGATGATAGAGAGGAGAAAAATGTGTATGAGAGAGGCAAATATTTTTTATACTTTAAACTATTTATTACTTTTTTTTAAAAAATATTTTAATGATCTCTTGAACTACTTTTTTGAACAGTTCCTATATATTCTTTACCATATTTGTGGTTGGATATTTATTTTTGCAAATTAATTAAACTGCAATGATATAAATACTTTATAAGAAGCATTCAATAAAAAAATATCTAAAAAAATAGCTAGATCAATTCTTAAATTTTATTTCATCCTACTATAAATATGACAACATGATTATTGAAATATGCATAAGAAGAAATAAAATACAATCAGAAATACCTACGAATTATTATTGGCGACGATACATTTTTGGAGAAAAATTCTCTATATTGTCTTATAATTGATAAATTCGTATATTTTTGTCTCTGTAATTAGCTTGTCTCAATAATAGCTGTGTGTGTGTGTACATATATATATATATATATATATATATATATATATATATATATATATATATATATATATATTGATACGTCTCTAATTAATTTATAAATAATTCTTTTTTGTATTTTATTTCTTTATTTACTAAAATATTCGATGGAAATCAATTAGATCCAATAATAATATTGTTTTCATTGAAAAAGTACATTTTATTAAAGAATGGGGTGACTTATCAGCTATTAAACAAATATATATATATATATATATATATATATATATATATATATATATATATATATGTATGTGTGTATGTGTGTGTATAAATATAAATAATTGAAAATAGAGATCATAAGCATAAACAGATAAAACATAAATTATAACGTTTTGATTTAATTTGTTCAATGTGCGTGAAGAAATAAATAAATTATTTTTAATTGACAGTGCAGAGTTTATTAATTATCGTATAAACAATATCATTAAATGTTTGCATTGAATGTTGACTTTTTTTACACCATTTGATTAAAATACAACTGTTTGTATGCTAACAGATTAAAAAAACATACATACATATGTTGCAAAATGAGCCGTGAAACATTTCAATCAAATATCAACATTTTTGTCAAATTTCATCTAATAACGTATCACGATTACATATAGTTTTAGATTTGTACTTAAAATCAGAACAAATTTGAAGAAATATCAAGATTGGTTGTAGTCAGAAATAAACACCCTATTTATAAAATGTTTCTCACTGGAAAACACGACTCGTAGAGACTCGGCAAGGTAAAAAAAATAAATATATGAAACTAAAAATTATACATGTGTACGTTTATGTATGTAGATACACGTTTATTAAATTATCAAATGATATATAATTATAACGGACATATAAAATTATTAATATATATGTATATGATTAGTATATAAATTACAAATAATTTAAATGTAAAATATATAATTATTATTTTAATATTTCAATGTTTTTTATCAAAGAGAATATTAATCAAAAAATTAAAAGTGTTAATAACTTTTAATATTTACATAAAGATATTAATTTGTTAGTTTTTTCATATGATTCTATATTAATTAATTAAAAAAATATAAAACCTTATTCAAGAAAAAACTTTAATTTGTACAAAATTTCGTACTTAAATCTGATTTGTTATTTGGCTTCAGTTACCTTTAAATATTTATTATATATGTTATGTATGTGTGTATTAAGTAGTTTCTAGTTATATTAAGTGACTTAAGTAATAAGATAAAAAATAAATTGTTATTTTTACGAAATGAATGTAAGTGAATACATTTGGAAACAATTTTTTTAATGTCGATTTTTTAAATTTATAAATATGACTTAAACACAAATGTTTTTCTTACGTTTATTATACCTTTTTTGACTATACTAATATTTTTTCTAGTATTTTATACATCTATATATTTATTTTTATATTAGGTATTATTTTTTTAAATACAGACATAAATTGTATATAAATAATAGCATTGTATTTTATCTCAAATTCCCACAAATAAAATAATTTAATATATAGAAGTAATCATATATATAGGTAATTATTATTTGATGGCTTTGATTAAAAAAAGGAAATTTATTTTATATCATAAGAATTTAATTACTTCCTTAGCATCCAATAGTACTATAAAAATGTGATTTTATATATTTTGTTTAATAATTTATATTTATGTGTTTATAAATTTTTATCACCTGATTATTGCTAAATATGTAAATGTAATATAAAATTTTGTATATTTTTTTAATAGTCAATATACAGGATATTGAAAAAATTGAAACATTAGCATTTTTATATGTTAAATTTCTACTATTTTGTTCATCCTCTTTATATATATATATATATATATATATATATATATATATATATATGCATGTGTGTATGTATGTATATACATAATTTAATTATGAAATTACAAAAAAATCAAACTGAATATTGAGAACTGGAGAACTATATTAATTTTCATAATTTCACAGTCGGATGTAAATGTGATTACATTTCGCCCATTTGCATCGATTAAACATACATAACTATGCAAATAAGATAACACATTTATTTTTCACTTTCGTGGTGATCCACATAAACACAATTTGCACAATTTAACCGACACATCACTGAGGCCTTTGTGATCTCACATTCTTAGACCATGTTTCACGCACCATACACAACACAGAGAAGAGACGTTGCTGCGATGACCGCGAGCAACCCAGGCGCGGCTCGGCCGAGAACTGTCATGCAGACCGTGGCAGACAGACCACGCGGTCGACTCAGGCGCCGCCGCCCCTGGCGTTTTCTATGCTAGACGACAGTTAACTTAGTCGTGCAGAGATCAACATTCAATTTCATTACCATTCTGTGACATTGTACAATCCACTTCGTGGATAGTTTCTCTTATGCACGGATGAATTATCAATTTTGTCATATGTATCATCAAATCACACATAAATATATATATATATATATATATATATATATATATATATATATATATATATATATATATAACTTGACATTTTTTTAAGAAATACTAAAATTTAAAAAATATATGAAATTACCAAAAGGTATGAAAACAATATTTTTTAATATAAATTGTGTATAAAATTATACAATGTGTAATAATGTAAATAATATAAATATTTAAGTATATTAAAACATAAATATAATTTTAAAAAATTGAAGAAATTAAAACTAAAATATTTAAAAAATTAACTAAATTTATATATGATATTTGCTGTATATACAATATTTTTCTGAAATTTCAATTTTTTAAACCAATTATAAACAAATATGACCTTCAACTAAGTGAAATTAGTTAATCAACTAATTATTAAAACTAAACCAAATGATACTATCATTAATACTGAATCTGGTAATGACTTCCAAAAAGTAATCCAGAGGAATTATGAAAAAAAAACAAATGTCACTTGACGCCCAGTAATTAATGAAGAATCAGACTCACAACATATTCAGTGAAAAGTGTAATTAAAATTAATATCATACAAACATCATATATACGTACATTTTTTTTATTAATTCTCATATCAAACTATTAAACATTTTCTACCAAACTCTATTCGCAACTATTTAATTAAAAAAGTAATTATGCCAACACAAAGGCTGTTTATTAAGAAACGAACGTACGTGAATATACATTTAATATTACTTCGTTAGTCGAATCTTTTTAATGCCAATTTAAATTCCTGGAATAGTTCCGATCTTTCATACAGTTCTAAAATTGAACATGCAAATCAGTGTCGGACGGAGCATGTTGGGTGCTCTTGGCGAAATAAAAAAATACTATTACACTCCTTTATATATTGTTTGGTTTATGAATTTTATGTGCATATAAAATTTTATATACACGCCCCACACACACATATATACATATATATATATATATACATGTATGTATGTGTGTGTGATAATAAATTCATATTATTGTATATTTCTATCAACTACACATTAAATATATTTCACTAAATTTTACATTGATGAAAATTATAGTAATATTTTATTTTCAATCACAAAATAGTCTGTTTATGATGCTAACCAAAGAACTGATAGTAATTATTTTTTTCTTTAATTATAAAAAAAATTTTTATAATTAAAACATAAATTTAAAGATTATAAAAAAATAATATATGAGTAAAAATGGGTGCAGTATAACTTATTGTTACAAAATTGATGTTCTGTTCAAAAATATTAAAAAGATATGGTACATTTATGGAAAAATTATTATAGTATTTCTATTAAAAATATTTAAATAAAAACTTTGTTTAATAGAGAATCGTTAAGAGCATAAGATTATCATTTTATGTATACATGTTTCTATATAATACAAAATTTATATATTTGTACAAATATATATATATATATATATATATATATATATATATATATATATATATATATATATATTTAATTACATAAAGAATATTTATAGAGGAAACTGGCTAGTTAGATATAAACAAGGTAATAAATATCTAGTCATTTATTATAATTGTTCATAAGTACATATGTTTGTATACTGGAAAGAAACTTATGTGAAGATGGTTATAAGACATTTTTTAATTTTAGAAATATATATATATATATATTAAAAACTTGTATATAATGAATCAATAAATAATCCTTAATAAAAATACAAAATTCCTCTTTAAGAAGATGTGTTATTTTTGGATTTATTTAATACGAGGTTCCCTAATAATAATGTAAAATATTAAAAACTTGTATATAATGAATCAATAAATATCCTTAATAAAAATACAAAAGTCCTCTTTAAGAAGATATGTTATTTTTGGATTTATTTAATACGAGGTTCCCTAATAATAATGTAAAATATTAAAATTAAGTTCGATAATTCTTCCCAGGGTTACGAATTTCAAAAACTTACAATTTATATTTTTTTTTTAAGATTAAAAATTGTGTAAAGATTAATGACTTTTTGGTAAATAAAAAAATTGGTTCAAAATTGTTTTGTTAAATCCCTAATTCTATTTTTTTTTCATTAACTAAGTTCAATATAAAACATTTTAATAGAATAATGATGAATTATATTTTTTGTTATACATATAATACATATTATTTATATTTTCATTATTTAACTATTAGAAAGAATATATATATATATATATATATATATATATATATATATATATATATATGTATGTATGTATGTATTATAATTTTAAAATTTTACCCCAAATGATTTTACCCCAAATGAAAAATAATAGAAATAAGTAATAAATGTGTAACAAGAAATATATGAACTGAAAGTGATTAAATTGAAATTTATACGAATCAAATATTATATTGATTATAATCAAATTGTGAAAAGAATATTAAAATTAATATTTTTTTCCACATTTTTTTAACAAATATATTTTATGCCTAAGAAAATTAAGTCTTTAAAATGTAATGCTTATTAATATAAACCATTTATATGAATTATATATATTATAAACTGCTAACAACTCACCATTTCAGGTTAAATAAATTGCAATGAAATTATTAATAAAAAAGAAAGGGATTACTGAATTAGAGAAATAAATAATTACAATATCATATGAGAACGAAAAATGAATGACTACTTTAGTGACAAAGATAATATTGTCAGAGTTATCAACAACTATACTGAAGAGTTTATTTTTGGAATTTGAAACAACAGAAAATACTCAACAAGATTTTCAAATGTATTTACACTTTATATATATATATATATATATATATATATATATATATATATATATATATATATATATATATATTCTATATGCATCGTACACTGCTTGTGTTTCCTATATAAACATTCATATCAACATCAACAACACAGAAACCGCTCAGTGCATTTAATTATTTATTATTTTTCTTAACGCATTCTTTATGTTCCAAGTAGAATGATTTATATATGTCATTATTGTTTATTTTAATAACACACAGTTATTCTTGTTCTGTATAATGTGGTTAAGACGATATGAGTATTCTTTTTTAAGTGAAGAAAAGATTTTATCAAGGAAGTGTGTAAAGTTGTTAAGAAAACACGGAAGTTACTACTGATGAATAAAATATACATGTACATTTGTGTGTTAAGAATTTTCATTTGTGTATTTGTGTGTGTACATATATATATATATATATATATATATATATATATATATATATATATATATATTGTAATTATTTTGATATTTTTGAATTACTTGTTTAAAATAAGAATTTTATTTCTGAATCTACACTTTGAAAAATTTATAAGAATATATAAACAAATTCACTAAAAATTATAAAAATATCAATTTGATTGACATTAGTTATTAGAAAACATAAATATTATAGACAAAATTTGATTTTTGACTATTTTTCATCTTTTTTCAAAATTTCAAAATTCGAAAAAAAATTGTTAATATTTATAAATATATTTTTTTTTATAAAGATATATTGATATGCATCGAATAATTATATTTTCACATTTAAAAATAGAATTTGATTTAAGAAATTGATAGAAAAATGAAAATAATGGTATTTTAATTGACGTGAAAAGACTGAGGAGATTTTTTGGTTAAATTTGGGTTTTATGTAAATAAAATTTGTTTTATGTTCGAAAATGTAGTTTTAATCATTGTTTTGCATAACCTTATAACTAACCTTCAATTCTAGACAAAAAGAATTAATTTCTGAAGATGTTGATTTTTTATGAAATTTTCCATACTATAGGTCGTGGTTTTTTTCGAGTCAAAAATTGAAAAATTTTAAAATTATTATAAATCAATCTTCTTTGATAAAAATCGATTGATATGATAAAAAATAATAAAATTCCATCAAAAATAACATTAGTTATCAGAAAATACAAATATTATAGAAGAAATTCGATTTTTGATTATTTTTCATCTTTTCTCGAAATTTAAAAATTCAAAAAAAAAAATGTTAATACCTTATAAATATAAGATTTTTTAAAAAGATATATTGAATTGCTTCGAGTAAATATTTTCATGTAAAAAAATAGAAGTTTGATTCAAAAAAATAGATGATAAAATGAAAATAATGGTATTTTAATGGACATGAAAGAAATGGATAGATTTATCGATTAAATTTGGGTTTTATGTAAATAAAATTTGTTTTATGTTCGAAAATGTAGTTTTAATCATTGTTTTGCATAACCTTATAACTAATCTTCAATTCTAGACAAAAAGAATTAATTTCTGAAGATGTTGATTTTTTATGAAATTTTCCATACTATAGGTCGTGGTTTTTTTCGAGTCAAAAATTGAAAAATTTTAAAATCATTACAAATCAATCTTTTTTGATAAAAATCGATTAATATGGTAAAAAATAATGAAATTCCACCAAAAATAACATTAGTTATTAGAAAACATAAATATTATAGACGAAATTCGATTTTTGATTATTTTTCATCATTTCTTGAAACTTAAAAATTCGAAAAAAAAATGGTTATATTTATAAATATAAGATTTTTTTAAAAAAGATATATTGATTTACTTCCAGTTAATATTTGCAAGTAAAAAAATAGAACTTTGATTAAAAAAATAGATTATAAAATGAAAATAATGTTATTTTAATTGACGTGAAAAGACAGAGGTGATTTTTTGGTTAAATTTAGGTTTAATGTAAATAAAATTCGTTCTATGTTCGAAAATGTAGTTTTAATCATTATTTTGCCTTATCTTACGACCGATCTTCCATTTTAAACAAAAAGAAACCATTTTTGAAAATGTTAATTTTTTGTGAAATTTTCCATACTATAAAAACATTAATACTCATTATAGGTCGTGGTTTTTTTTGAGTCAAAAATTGAAAAATTTTGAAATCATTATAAATCAATATTTTTTGATAAAAATCGATTGATATGATAAAAAATAATGAAATTCCACCAAAAATAACATTAGTTATGAGAAAACATAAATATTATAGACGAAATTCGATTTTTGATTATTTTTCAAATTTTCTCGAAATTTAAAAATTCGAAAAAAAATGTTAATACCTTATAAATATAAGATTTTTTAATAACGATATATTGATTTGTTTTCAGTAAATATTTTCACGTAAAAAAATAGAAGTTTGATTTAAAAAATAGATTATAAAATGAAAATAATAGTATTTTAATTGACGTGAAAAGACTGAGGTGATTTTTCGGTTAAATTTGGGTTTAATGTAAATAAAATACGTTCTATGTTCGAAAATGTAGTTTTAATCATTATTTTGCCTTATCTTACGACCGATCTTCCATTTTAAACAAAAAGAAACCATTTTTGAAAATGTTGATTTTTTGTGAAATTTTCCATACTATAGGTCGTGGTTTTTTTTTGAGTCAAAAATTGAAAAATTTTAAAAATCATTATAAATCAATCTTTTTTGATAAAAATCGATTAATGTGGTAAAAAATAATGAAATTCCACCAAAAATAACATTAGTTACTAGAAAACATAAATATTATAAACGAAATTTGATTTTTAATTACTTTTCATCTTTCCTCGAAACTAAAAAAATTAAAAAAATGTTAATATCTATACACACACACACACACACACACACACATATATATATATATATATATATATATATATAATAAATGTTTTTTGTAATAAATATAATTAACGTCATAAAAGATCTTGGTTAAAAAAATCAGAAGCATTTGTATAATATAAACATTAACAAGACACGCACCAGACTATTAAACCAAAAACTAAAAAAATGAAACTTGTTCTGCGATCAGGGGATTTTATTTAATCTGTATTTAATATCCGTAAAAACTTGTTCTTTTCACACATAGTAATACTATCGCATGTGGATAGCCAAGTAGAATAAAATCAGCATCACTTGAGAAAATATGAATATACTTTCAAAATTGTAACATTTTTTATACAAAAATTCACAAAATGTTTTTAACCTTGTTTAACAAGTTGGGTTATGTCTGATGCTTATAAGAAACAAATTTGTTGGAGTACTGAAAAATATAAAAAAAATTAATTAATAGAAAAATGTAAATAGATTAGTTTCGATTCCAACTCTCAATTTCAAATAGTTTTTTTTTTAAGTTAGGTATTAAATAATTGGTAATTGAAGTGTAATAAAACTTAATTATTGATTAATTTCCAGAACACAATTTATCAGGTTTAATTTTTTAACATTTATTATATAAGATTAATAGTTGTTTGGTTAAAAGATTACATTTTAAATATTTTAAATTTAGTAAATAATTTTAAAGTATAAAAAATCTACTGAAATTTATTGTCCATGTTTATTTTTTTTAATAAAATCTTCTTAGGAAATAATGGAACTTCAGCAATATTCCTTATTTGTTGTATTAATATCTCACTTTATCATACTTATTTACAGTAGGCTGATATTCATAACTTGACAATTCTTAAGTCTAATACTGTATGAGTTCTATCTTTTTTGTCTTGCATGCTGCACACCCTGCGGGCCAGACATATTCAAAGATTATTAAAGCATGTGTCTATATATATGTCCAGTACATTTAGCATCACCTTGAAATACCGTTCAGCCATTAAGTCTTACTTAAAACGAACATGTAATGGCAGTATTTACTGAGTAATTGGATGTATGTTTAATGTTGTTCTGCAATTAAATATATCAATAGTTATGTTTCTAAAAAAATGTAAGCGAATTTTGTACATAAAATAAATGTTGGTACACACACATACTTACGTGTTCGTGTGTGTGTATAAAGAGAGAATTAATATTTTATTATTTAATAAGAAGTTTGAAAAAATATACATTTCAACGTCTACAAAAATTTGTGTTACGTTTTTTATATTTGTTAAGAAAATTAATACTTTACAATTTTTTAAATAACAATAATGTTTATTGAATATAAATACTATAATTATTTGTAATATTTCAACATGAATGTGTTTTTAATTATTATTAGTTACTTACAAAAAATATTTTTTATAAAATTCAAATCATTTTGTTCTGTTAACTTAATTTATTCGTTTTTCATAAATAATTTGCTGTCAATTAAAATATTTTATACAAGTTTTTAATAATAACTCATTATTAATTTTTTCACAATATATATTTTGATGAACATAGAATTAAAATGAAATTTTAGTAGAACTTATATGATTTTACTATAAAAAAAGTGTACTTCAGTTATAGATTCTTGATATTTCACATTTCTCACATATTTAAACGAATTACCAATGTGATACTAAAAATACACGTGTAAATATTCAACAAAAAAATAATGTTTTTTGTTGTTTGCAACAAAATGAAATGTTTTATAAACAAAATATTTCAATTTCTACAAAAAAAAAATAATTTCGAAATCAAAATTTCTACGAAACTATCAACTACTTTTACTTTATTACTCTTATCGTTCAAAAACTTTTGTACATAGACACAAACACGTTTTGTGCAAATACAACGTTTCCTTTAAAGAAATTACATCTAGTTAAGTTTATTATTACCTTATATAAACATTGTCGACTTTACATGAAACATGGAAGACATATATTAAATAAACTATACTGACAAGTTATTGCGAAGATATATACCTAGTGATATACAAATAAAGCCCTATATTGTATGGGTGTGTGCGTTTATTAACGATATTTATATTGTGCCGAAATTTATGGAATCTGTCATAACATAAAGCTGTGCGTCATCTTTTAAAATATATAACAACTGCTTCCAGCCGTGGATATACATCGTTAAAATCATACTTTAATCTGCATTAATATCTCGCAGCGAAAATGGATTAATGCTGTTTTTGGATTACACATTTTCATGTTACAACATTTGAAGAATAAGATGATACATGAATTTGCATTTACCACTACGTACTATGACACTGAGCTGGTATTACATCAATTTGGGATAATTCGGATTAAAAATGAATTCTAATTACATGGTTGTAGGAAGAGTTTATCACGGATTTTCGCAGATATCCGACGTTGAAAACAGTTTTTTTTATAAAAAAGAAAATGATAAATAATAGAAAATATAATAAGCTTGTTTATATACATACATATATATATATATATATATATATATATATGTGTGTGTGTGTGTGTGTGTGTGTGTAAAAAATAAAATTATATAGACAAAATGTTCATTAATTTTAT
The DNA here is from genome assembly GCA_029203775.1 of Neoneuromus ignobilis. NCBI lineage: Eukaryota > Metazoa > Arthropoda > Insecta > Megaloptera > Corydalidae > Neoneuromus > Neoneuromus ignobilis. The sequence goes on along the minus strand of CP092091.1, from coordinate 12,434,785 downwards.
ATAAATAAAGAAAATACACTTAAACTATTATTGAGATATAATCGTACTATTTTACCACTAACGGTTTAAATTTTTATGAAGTATATATTTTATATCAAGTTTTATGGTCACATCTTTTAATAATATGTCTTTATAATTAATTATCTGTAATGTGCAGATTTTCTATACTTTATTTCGTTACTAGTTAAATATTTTTTTTAATATAGATTTTAAGTAAATTATATATAGGGTAGTTATATGTAACACATAATCCGTTCTTAAAACAAATCACACAAAACACAGTATACATCGTCACCCACGTGTCGACTATCGAACAATAATTCCATTGTAAGTACAAAGAAGTAAATAGAACTATAACAATGCAACATAATCAATTATCAATTTTTTGAAGTAGACAAAATATCTTAATGACCAGAACCAGAGGTTTCTTTATTCATTAAAACACTTTGTAAAATCAGTTCTAAAATGGATGTTGTAACAACAACATCAGTTCTAGTATAAAATTGTAACAAAAACATATAGAGCTTTTCGAGCCACTGTTGCAACTGATTGATAAATAACAAATATCTTATTAAACACTGTAAAAAGCTGCAGTTGACTGGTAAATAAAAAAATATCGTTTTAAAAATTGTACACTCGGTGTATTCAATAAAACTGGGTCATCCAAATGAGACACCTAGATTTGTGTTTTATTATAAAAAAACATGTGTATAGTGTGATGTAAAGAAAAACTTGTGTATAGTTTCTTTTTAATAAAACACAAATCTAGAGGTCACATTTGGATGATCCTATATAATTGTGTATTATATAATCGAAAATTATGATGAAGATAAAAAATATTTTTATTATCTATTGTTATTGTTAGGTGTTTAATTTTTTAACTACCTTTTATTTCATAAGAAAAAAATGAAATGAAATTGAAAAATTTGGTACATAAAATATCTCAGTTTAACTCATACAAGAAACTATCAAAGAATCAATAGATAAATTTCAACGTGCGTGACTATGTGACTATTTATCAGTGATATTTTTTTATTGGACATTAGTTATTCAATACGCGTAAATGTCATTCAATTGATTCATTCGCAATTTTCAGCAAAACATTACAAATAATCTTCTAATCAATTCACAAAAACTGTACAATGACGTCAACTATCGGTTAAACGTCGTTTGTAAGAACCCGTGGTCGAAATATCCGACGCGTATGAATTCCCTGCACGAATTCGACACAAATCGTCAAGCGAACTGCAGAACTGATTAGCTTTGATTGAATGTAGAATAATTTATCAAGTTGTGGGATTCAGTTTAACCGACCGATAGATAGTCTGTTGGTTGGATGGCCCTTCGTGACCACTGACAACAGGGCGGTCGTGTCGAGTTATCTAGCTTAAGCGTGGACAGTTTTATCGTTTAAAATACTTATAAAAATACAAAAACGTCACGTTACATGAATATTACAGCTCGTACGTTCATAAAATATGTATGCGTTTTACTTGAGAGATAAGTGGTTTTGTCGTTGTTTGGTACAGAGATTTGATTATATATTTTTAGAACATTTTAGTAAATATTCTGTCGACGGAAATATTTCAGTAATTACTCAAAAAAGGATAAAGACTTTTATTATTATGTTTACAATTATTTATATTAAAATGTTTTATAGAAATTTAATCAGAAAAATAATTTAAAAATACAATCACAAAATCAATTATACATTAAATTCATAATTTTGTATAGTTAAATATACATATATATAAAAAAAAATGTAATTTAACTCAAGAATGTTATTGATACTATTTCAAATCTTTCAATAAATTCTCTTAACGTCATTCACAATACACTACGTCATTGACCATTTGTAAAACAAATATTTATTGAATATATATTACAAATACAACGAATTGTATTTGGTTAAGGTCCTTTCGATCTTAATAGAATTACAATGTACATACATTTTATATTAAATTGTATATAGAACCGTTGAATGTTTATATTTATTTATTTTCATTGATAATCTAAATTGATAATTCTTGTTAGACTATAGACGAGTTTTAAAAAGTAAACAGAAAACTCTTTCGTTTTTAAATGAATTTTATTGGAAGTTCATATCGCGTTCAATAAAGTAAATGTTATTTTGTTTATCTTGTGTAAATACGTGTGTACCAATTATTTTTATATTGAGTTTTTGTACATATTTATCTTACGTTTCTGTGTATGTACAAAGAAGTTTAGTTCGTTGACTTTTATTTTGTGAGAAGCGTCTTATATAGCAGTATTTCACCCTAAAGAAATCTTTTTGCATGAAATAAGTGTGCACAATTTTATATTCAGATTTTCTTGGAAATATTATAACATTTATAATATTAGTATGTTATTCAAGAAAAATATTTTGTATGAATTATTTTGACTTGCTCAAGTTAATTCTGTTATTTTTTTGAAGAATTACAGTTTTTAAAAAAATATTACATCAATTTATATTCAGTGTACTGATTATCATTATACAAATATATAATAGGTACGTGTTAGTCAATTAGCAAAATCATTTTATTGTTTAAATATTTATGATATTATGTTATATTTATGTAAATAATATGAATCTGTATAAGTGTAAACAATAATATATAAAAAATATTTAATAGAATTTTGCTATTAATGTAACAATTTAATTACAAAAACATTTCTGATATTTTTAATATTTAAGCAAATAAATTCACTATAATTTTAAACTTCAAAATTTTGTTACATTATCAAAAAAAAAATATAATCATATCCACCAATTACAAGTGTGATTACTGAGACAAACAATGAAAATATTTTGATAAACACAAATGTCCAATGCATTAAATTAAATGAATTCGGAAAAAATGTAAGAATGAAATATTAAAAAATCGAGGTTGAAATGCAATTAATTTTTAATATTAAATTAAATTATTCAGTTTATGTTTTGGTTTATATTAAGGGAGATGTGATATTTTCATAAACGAAAATGGGATTCAGTTGAAAAAAAAATTCGCACCCTTATCACAGATTAATTAAAACCGTATTGTAATTAATTTACAGATTGTAAATACTTTATAGAAAAAATACTGTTTTTGTGCGTTCGTCCGTGTATGAATGAAACTTTTCTCAAACATGTAGCATTTTTTTTTTTTACAAAAAATATAGATAACGTGTAAAACACACGGGCGTTGGAAATGTGTCATATACATATATATATGAGTGTGTATATACTGTTAAACAATGATAATATTATCACCAGAGCCAATGGCAGACTATCGATCTGACAAGATTCGTGCAAGAATCGTTTATAAACTCTCGTATGCAGCACTTCGGGAATAGCCGCAAGACTTGTCACAAAGATTGACAGACGAGATTTCGAGGTGTTCCATAAAGTAATAATTCATGACGACATGTGAGTGACGTCGTCCTAATTGCCCTAAATGGTCGACGCGATGTCGACTCTCAGTTAGCGACATACAAACGCTAAAATACTTGAAAAATATACGAGCCCGAATGGGCATATGTATACGAAAACGTATTAATGTGTAATAGTACTGCAATGTTATTTTAACATGATCCTGTCAAAAGTTTTATGAATATTCATGTACGGTGTATTTATATATTTCGTATTTGTCGAAACTTTCCACTTAAAAATGTTACTTGTACAGATCCGATGAAACTTTACTGCAATGTGGTCGTATAATTAATTTAATAATATTCGTTATTCCTTGCGTTGGTTCTCGGTGCTTAATTCCTATCCTTAATTGTTCAATTAAAAAATCATTCGTATCATATATCGTTTACATTATCAAAAGAACAGTATTTTTATAAACAAATATATAAGGTTTTTCAATAAGAATGTCAGAATTTTCACAGCTGGTAGCAGCCATGTTTGAATTTTTTTTAAACCTCATTTTGACATTTTAACACAGTATAGTTTGGTAAATTATCATGGAAATTACAAAAACTTCAATAGACTTATTGAAAAAAAGTTTAACGAGTCCATTATTTCATGTAATGGACCCATCAACTGAAACATACAGAAATCAAGATCATGTGATTTAAATCCATTAGATGATTTTCTGGAAGTTATGTAAAATCATTTCTTTACAATGATAAACCATAAACAACAGAAGCATTAAAAATAAACACTGAACTTGTAATTCTTGAAACTGGACCACAATTATGTGAAAGACTGACTAAAATTGGATTTTTTTTTTGCGATTTGATCTTCTTCGTCTTCTGGTTTCATATTCTTCACGATGATTTGACGTATCTAGGGGTGTATAAAATACCCCGTTTACCGTCGTATGTCTTCTGTATCATTTTTTCTAGGTCTTCTGGTAGTTGAGCTTCATTTGCCATCTGGGAAAAATTTCAAAAAACCCAGATATCTTCTAACTAAAATTGGACTAAACGAATGTATTATGTCAAGCGAAGTCGTGATGGTCATATGAGTGAAATTGTGTTCCATCGTTAATGCCATAGAACAGGGATTCCCAACCCCGTGCCCGCCACTATTCGAACTAAATCTCTCGTGCATTTCCCACATATGAAGAAAATGCTAGGTAACAATGAATTAAACGTGTCATTATTTATTGAGACCCTTCAAGTGCTTCAAAAACAGTTTGAAGAGAGATTTCTGCAGTTTACAAATATCGAGCCAATTGTCTCCTTCTGTATCAATCCTTTTACTTGCCAAATAAATGTAATGGAACTAGCCGCATGTATTGCAGATCTTGTTCAGGGGAAAACAGAAGAACTAGAGTTAGAAATTTTGGACCTTAAGAATGATATTTTGCTAAAATCCTTAATATCAGAGGACTTATGGAACATAGTCGACAAAGAAAGGTTCCCATTTTTGAAAAAAGCGGCATATAAAATCAAATCGTTTTTCGGGTCAACGTTTTTATGCGAATCGTCGTTTTCAAACATGAATTTAATAAAATCACGATATAGATCTCGACTCACCGATGAGCATCTTTATAATTGTTTGCTAACAGGATTATCGTCATACTCTCCTAATTACGAGACACTGGCCAATGAAATGCAATGCCAAAGATCACATTGACAGATTGATATTTTTTTTAATGTTTTCTTTTATGTTTTTTAAATGATTTCTTTGTATGAGTGTTTTTTATTTACTTTGTATTACGTTTTGTATGTACGTTTCTTTGTGTGTATGTAATTTGCACAATAATTTTATTATTTTGAAATTATTTTTGTTTATTATTTTTTATCCTTGGTCAATTATAAATATCCTTAAAAAATAGCTGGTGTCCGCCGCCCTACCGATATTTTAGAATGCGCTCTAGGGTATAAAAAGGTTGGGAACCCCTGCCATAGAATATGCTTAAAAATAAAAAAAATAACTAACTAAATAATTAAATACTTTCTGTTTTATTTTCATTTAAACTTCTGAGACGTTTATTGGAAAACCCTATATTATGGTCATATTATAACGTGATAATGACTAATTTATTTTTTATAATGATATTACTATAATTATATTTGTATATTTTATCGATTTACTTAACAATATTCAAAATTTAATTATTTATGTTTTGGAAATGACGAAATTGTTATTGAAAAGTATATAAGAGAAAATTGCGAATAAGAATTATTGAATAAATTAATGTAGATTCGACTAAGTCGATATCTATTAAATAAAATAATAATATGTCTTTTTTAAATAGAATTAAAGGTTGTTGATCTCATCATCAAATCATGAAAGAGGAGATACTGACAGTGAAAAATTGTACGTGAGCATTTTTTTGTAAAAAAAGAAACTAGTGTTGGTATTAAATTAAATTTCAACTTATTTATTACCTCACATTTATGTATCTATTTATTTAATTAGTGTATAATAAATATAATTTATTATTTTAATATTAAAAGTTGAAAAACGAATAATATACATTGCACAAAGTTAATTATATTTAATGTCGGATAATGTTTCCGATTCCGATATCTATTAATTATTAAATAAATGATGTTTTACACATAAACAAATATATAACATTAGCAGACAAATAATAAACATCGTAGTTCGCTGTATGGTATTAGTATTTCAATAATTAATCTTTATCAAAATATAGACACTACGGATCATTGTACGGAATTATAGGCGAGCACAAATACGGGGATTGTTGTAAAATGTACGGCGATGGCGGTGTTTCGTCAAACAGTGTTGGATGTCATTCATATCTGTTCACCTCTCTGCTAACGTTAATCATCTGGTATGAAGTGTTTGATTAAAATATGCTGGCGATGGTTTTTATTTTTCAGTACACAGCAGAGATCTATTTCACGTTTTTTTTCCTGTTTGTATTAATTGTATTCATACAAATATGCACAACGGTTTACTATTTGTTCGGTGCACCACACTGAACTGCACAAGTGTATAATTCTTGTTGAACGTGAATTGTAAATTTCTATTTAAGATATTGTTTCATTGCAAATGAATAGGATTATTTGGTCTATTGTACTATAAAAGATTTGCTAATGTAAAAAAGTAGATTTGCATCTTGAATTCATTATTTCTATGAATATTAGTAATTCATATTTATAGAAAATATGCAAAATATCAATTATTGAAAATCAGAGTGATGTAAAAATTATTTATTGAATTTCATTAATATTTACACATTGTAATATTATATAGTTTCAATATTGTAGTTAGTTTAAATTCTAATAAAGAAATCACTGTTCATTCAAAGATCTTTTTTCAAAATTGTTCAAGAGGTATTAATTTTTAATAGAAATATTTATGCATTATTATTTGATATAAAAAAAATAAAGAACTAAATATTGTTTTATTATTGAAGGTTTAAAATAATTGTAATCACAGTTAAATAGAAACAGAAACATATAATTATATTTTGAAAAATATTGAATATCTTTTTTAACATTATACATTATTTTACTAAGATTAAACATGATTTTTATAATTATTTAAATATTTGCAAATCATATGAACAATTTTGGATTTAATACATGGAAGATATTCGTTTTGAAATGGAAAATAATAAATTGTTTTATTTTTTAAAAAAAGTAAATTTATAAAATAAATACAGACACGTTAAGTAGTTCCAGAATATAAAATATTTTAAGGGGGCATTCTAGTCTAGAATTTCGAAAAAATCGATTTTTTTTTTGTATATTTTCAAAGTTTAGACCTTTAAGAATATGCCTTTAAGAGGATTTTTCAAAATTCGAATTATTTTCGGAGTTATAGCTATTTTTGTGACACGCCAACCAATCCGGTCTGGCCGGAACAAACTTTAAACGCGTTTTTCTCGAAACTACTTTTTTCGACACGGTTGACGTGATATCTAAGTTCTAATGGACAGATTTACTTGAAATTTGGTACAGAGCTTCTCAATATAACAGTGATTACCCCCGCCTAGGATTTTTTGAAAATTTTGTTTTTTACTATTTTTAAAAAAATCCGAAAGTTGAAAAAATATGGCAAAAAATGACTGTTTTTTCACACTGTCGCCATTTCACGAAAAAAATATTTTTTTAAATTTCCCTAGGCGGGGATACTACTACAACCTTCTTTTTCAATAATTTTAAAAAAATATTGTTTCAAATGACCGGAAGGGTTGGAACCACGTCAACCAGGAGACACCTTTTTTTCGAGTCCCCACTTTGCCAGTCTGTACCTTTTTCAATTTTGAATTTTTTATTTTTAATAATACTTTTTTATACTCTTAAAATGTTAATAAATAACTGATAAAATGGATAGTAAAAATATTTGTTGTTTTTTTTATAGCGCCAGAAAAAACACCGAAAATTCGTGCGTCTAGACTAGAATACCCTCTTAAACCTTTTTAATCATTTTTTTATAATTACCGAGCGCTTTCTGAATTGTTATTATAGTTAAAAATATATGTATTTTGTATTTTTCTTAGATTATATAATTTTAAAAACTCTTATATATATGGATTTATGAAATGAAATGAGTATATGAATAATGGATACTTATTTAAAAAGAAAACATATGTCAAATATGTACATAAATATCAACTATAAAATTATATAAATTCAATAACTTCTCTTAAGTCGATCAAAGCAAATTAATATTTCCTTTTAAATATGTATTTATAAAGTAAGAACGTATTACTGATCGTTCATAAACAATTACAGTTAATATACATGTATAAAGACACGTACAAATCCAATTAGCATATATACTGATATCAGATTCTCTATTGGAATTTCGCCAATAATGTATTCATCAAATACCAAATGAGATATCTCTTCAAAGACAAGGTATTTGATTATATAATCAATGATACTTTACTATGAAAATATATCTGACAATAATTTAGTATATGATATTGAAATGGTATTAAATTTTATTTACATGCATTCTTCATTATGGAAAATGTGCTTTCAAATGTAGTATTGTTACATTTGTAATAAGATAATTACATTTATGATTTAAGACCAATTATAAACTAATTCAAATCAATGATTACAACATTTTCGAACTAAGGATAAATGTTGTGTGTGTATATATGTATGTACACACACACACATACATATATATATATATATATATATATATATGCTTGTATTTGTAAACATGTATTAAGTATGAGAATATTTATTATATGATAAGCATAAATATATCATACACACACACACACACACACACACACACACACACATATATATATATATATATATATATATATATATATATATATATATATATTTATATATAGGCGTGTAAGTACTAATAAACTTTATATAATATGGGATAAAGAGATAGTCATTAGAGACATTTAGGTCATTCAAAAGCATTCCTAATCCGCAGATAGTAGAATATCTGTATTTCGAACAAAGTTTTGCTGTGCATAATTTACATAATTGTTTTAATCACTTTAAATTATGATATAATACTGAAAATGTCTACTCTCCGCTCTGAACGAAATAATAAGTAGGTATTATTATAACAGAGAAAAAAATATTCATATAACGAATTGTACCGAATTTTGTACATTTTTCATTTTTTATACATTATTTCAGCACGATTTGTAAGTGCATTTCGTTGTTTAATGAAAACAGATTACAAATAAAAATCATTCAATTTATTTTTCAACTAACAGGCACGTTAAACGGATTACTATTTCGTTTTGGAAATAATGCATGTATTTTAGGTGCAGTATGTTTTTATTACGATATAAAGTAAAAACTTAAAATTAGAGATTAATGAATTATGCAAATAAATGTAAATATTGAAATAATTACAATATGTATTAAATATATATATATATATATATATATATATATATATATTAATCTACTGTGAAAATCTATTACTAAAAAAATTATTCTTTTATTATTTCAGTTTTTAAGATTCATTTTTTCTTTTCACATAAACTTTCAATGTATTTTCTAATATCCTTATATTAATTATTTATCAGTGTTTTTCTTCGCTTATATTTTTTTTGGTTCCTAACATTTTCTCTCTCTCTCTCTCTCTCTCATATATATATATATATATATATATATATATATATATATAAACATTTTATTATGAAATTTTGAATATCTTTGACGTTAAAAATATATCATATCTTTAGTAAGACCATCGAATTATTTGAAATCATTATTTTTTTATAAAGGTCAAAATAAAATAAAATTCATTCACGATAAAAAAAATTATTTTTATATCTAATATAATTTATCTTACTAAAATTATTTGACATAATTATATTTTAATATTATAAAACATTTATGAAATATTTCAATCTTTAATATGTTTTATGCGAATCTAATTGATCTGAATTAAATCAATTTGACTAAAAGTGAAAATAAAAATTTCATTATGATTTCTAAATAAAGAGAGCGATAATACCGCGATGTGGAGATGAGTCAATATTCAATAAACAGTTCATTCGGTAACTCTATATACACATTTTCAGTGTATTTGAATAAATTCCATTAAAAAGAAAACAAACAATGATACTTGTTTACATTATTCTGTATTCGTCCGTTCTAAATTTAGGTATACGCTAAATTGTTGGTTTATATTATACTATTATGAGCAATATATGATATATAAAGGTTATTCACCTTTCACAATTGTACATAGAATTTACAGTTGGCCCTATAGGAATATATATATAAAGAAAAAACGATCTCGTTTATTATATTTGTTACTGAAATAATTTATTCAATAGCAAATTTATAGAATAAGACAAATTGCTTATCATGAATTATAGTGATAACTTGTTTGTAAAATATCAGAAATTAATTTTGTTTAATTTTAAGAATCACAATATTTTTCATAATTTTTTTAATTGTAATCTTTACTCACGGATAAAAAAAGAATTAGAAGAATGTTATTATCCAAGTTCTATGATAATTTAGATCGAGGTATAATTATTTAATAACATCTTTTAAGAAAATAATATGATTTTTTTAGAAATCTGATAAAAATGATATGTGAAGAATTTTTGATGATTTTATAATTTTATTCTAAATAAGTGGTTTCAATATTTTAAAATATTGTACGTGTATCTGTGTATGAAAATATAAGCATAGTTTTTGTAGACATATAATTTTCCGAAAAATTGGTTTACTTCAAGCTAATTATTTAAACATTTACTGAATTAGTACTTTGAAATGAGATAACTGCGCACTGATATATCATTAAATTATTCTAAAGCACTAGCGAACGCTACTATATCGTTTAATCACATCACATAATCTCTTTCACCAGACTGACCGTTGAAATGTTCTATGAAACAATTCAGTGGTCAACCGTCAATTCTACCCTATTTGAATGTCCAGAATACTGACTAGAGTCGGCGAACAACGCTTGTTGCCGTTATCAGCTCCGGGTTGATGTTACACATACAAGACACATTTATATATATATATATATATATATATATATATATATATATATATATATATATATATATATATATACATATGACGTCAATGCGAACAGTGTAATCAATTCATTGATTGAGATTGGTGTGGACTCAATCCACGGATCGTATTCCGAAAATTAATTCAATTTATTTTCGTATAACTGATTGTGCGCTGACAGATGGCGACGTGCGCGACAACCGGAGTAGCTCTACCCGTGGAATTGTCGACTGATAGATGGTTCTGTCAATTTGTTCAACGAATCCGCGTGCACTGAATCCACATTTACTATGGTCTTCATTCATTTTTGATAGATTTATAATCAATAAAGAATTAAAGCAAATTTAATAAAAAAAAATATATACGGACGCTGACGTATTACCCCGTCATCGTTTATGCATTTCAGCCCTTATTCGTGTTTGTTTACGATACTACGAGGTTGTTTGATAAGTCCGTGTAAAAATAAAAACTGCTTCATTTTTTTGAATAAATCGTTTTTATTTTTCAACATAGTCTCCTTTTAGGCTTATACACTTCATCCAACGCTGCTCTAGTTTGTTGATCCCTTTTGAATAATAGGATTTGTCCAAGTCTGTAAAATAGTCATTCGTTCCTGCAATCACCTCCTCGTTCGAATAAAATCTTTTTCCCACGAGCCATTTCTTCATATTAGGGAACAAATAATAGTCCGATGGAGCCAAGTCTGGAGAATAGGGGGGATGTGAAACGATTTGGAACCCTATTTCCATTAGTTTTGCGGCCACAACTGCTGAGGTGTGAGCTGGTGCGTTGTCGTGATGAAAGAGGACTTTTTTGTGGGCTAATCGGGGACGTTTTTCTTGCAACTCGGTTTTCAAACGATCCAATAACAATGAATAATATGCACCTGTAATGGTTTTACCCTTTTCCAAATAGTCGATAAAGATTATTCCTTGCGAATCCCAAAAGACAGTCGCCATAACCTTCCCGGCCGAAGGAATTGTCTTCGCCTTTTTCGGAGCAGATTCTCCCTTGATAACCCATTGTTTAGACTGCTCTTTGGTCTCAGGAGTGTAGTGATGTATCCATGTTTCATCTACAATGATGAAACGACGCTTAAAGTCCTGCGGATTTCGCTGAAACAGCTGCAAACCGTTCTTGCAACACTTCACACGACCTCGTTTTTGGTCGATCGTGAGCAATCGCGGCACCCACCTAGCGGATAGCTTTTTCATGTCCAAATGTTGGTGCAAAATATTATGTACCCGTTCACACGAGATGCCTACAGCACTAGTAATCTCACGCACTTTCACTCTTCTGTCATCCATCACCATATCATGGATTTTATCAATGATTTCTGGAGTGGTGACCTCAACAGGGCGTCCAGAACGTTCAGCGTCTCTTGTGCTCATATGGCCACTCCGAAAATTTTGAAACCACTTATAAACCGCACTAATCGAAGGTGCAGAGTCACCATAATGTTTATCAAGCTTCTGTTTAGTCTCCTGAGGCGTTTTGCCTTTAATGAAGTAGTGTTTAATCAACACGCGAAATTCTTTTTCGTCCATTATTTGACAATCACTCGATTTCCTTGATTCCAACGATTGTCAAACACAAAGGAATAGACCGATATGGCTGAAACTTGATGTTTGTTCTTCCAAGAGGTGCTACTAATTAAAAATAACCTCGATATGCACCAGTGGTGCCATCTTTCGGAATTTACACGGACTTATCAAACGACCTCGTACATGGTGACATTTAAAAAAAAAGATTACTATGATTTTTTTAAAAAACAGCTTTTATGTATTTCACATGTAAGTTTGAAAATAAAACATGATGTTTAAATATAAATATTCAATTTTATCAACTGATAGTGGGAAAAATTAAAGAGTTATAACTTATAAATGTTGTAGTTGAAAATTCTTCCTGAATAAAAAAGAATTTAAAAGATTTTTTAATTATGTTAATGTTTTATTTGAGATAAATGTATAAACTGTAAAAATAAAATCATTTAAAGTTATACTTTTATTTTAAAAATAATATACATTCACAATAAAATTGAGGACCTTATTAATAACGACCACTAATTTAGGTAGTACATCCACTATAAAATGACAAACATAAAGTACTTTAGAGAATACATATCAATGTAATTAAATAAGTTCGTATCGTTAACAGAACATCGAAACTCTAAATCTAAAGTGGTTCATTGTAAATTCACGAGTTGATTTCGATGTAAAAGCTTAAGTTTAAATAACATCGACGCTGATGTCCTGCTGCAATATATTGAATTATGTTGCCAAAGGCAGTCACGTGTCACTCAATTAATCAAATTTTATTCATTAACGTAATATCTCGTTCATATCACGCGTGTTCGCGATCTTTCAAATTTTACTGCAATTTTACTGTAATTCGCCTGTCAGAATTCTATCATCGTTATATTCGTATTATCGATTATAAAGGGGTCGCTATAATTTATAATATTTTCGGACAGGGTTCGCAAATGTAGGTATGCGTACGATTAACGCCGAGGTGATTTTAAATAGAATAATGTATCGTTAAATGAATTATTACCATACACACACACATACTTTTATATATATATATAATTTAAATTTTATAAAATAAACAAATATTTCACACTGTTCAAAACAAGTAATAAATAATTCAAACAAATAATTTTCTGTCAATAAAATAAAAGTTATCAAATTAATTCATAAAACTATACATGTATCTATTTATAGATTCAATATTAATTAATAAACTAAATTATAATTGTAACGAACTTCCAATCGTTCCCAATGAATATCTTCTATTAGAATCGGACAGTCAACTCTATTCAATATTCGCATTTGTTCATTTATAGTAAATAAGCAATATAACTGTTTATTCAACCAATTGTGAATTCAGAGTTCAGTTAACATTAATTAGCTAAACGAAGTAACAATTGTTTCAATATACATATGCTGAATTAGATATCTGAATAATTCAAGAAGTTTCATTTATAGTGTGAATATCTGTTACGAACTATTCTAGAATTCAATAGTTTCTTTCAAAAAACGTTTAACGGTAATTTGAATAAACAAATACCATAATATTGATTTTATTTATGTATTGATTATTAATTATATTATATATATTAAAAGAATGATTAAATTAAAAATACAAGTATTATGCAATACAAATTAAAAATGAAATTTATATCAAAAATTTTATATATTACATAGAATCATCCAAATGTGACGCCTAGATTTGTGTTTTATTAAAAATAAATATGTGTATAGAGTGGAGTATAGGGAAACATGTGTATCGTTTCTTTTGTCTCAATTTAATAAAACATAAATCTAGGCGTTACATTTGTATGGCCCCATACGTTAATATAAAAATCTAAATTTTGTAAAAAGAACAATTAAGGAATGTACAACAATCGTTAAAGAAAAAGCGTACTTGAATTCGGTGAGGTATTTAGTTGAGTACTGTGGGAGTGTTTGGGATCCGCATTGAATAACAAAAACTCGAAGTAAAAGAAATGCTGCTCGTTTCGTGTTAAATACACATTTCAGAAAGGAGACTTAGTGAAATGATAAAACGGTCAGAGTAGGAGAATTTGGCAAGTATAAAAAGCTCGTGATTTTAGTTTACATGTTTAAGCTTTTATGAGTTATCCGGTTTGAAATGATTTTAATCAAAAAATAGCTTCTTTTTTATGACAGAAATGATTACGTAATAAAAATTAAATTGGAAAATTATAAGAAAGTTCAACAAATTGAAATGCATTTCAATTTGTTATTTTTAAAACACTATGTTGAAATGCGAATAAAAATGATTATTAAACATTTGTAAAAAAAATTGCGATTCTCGAGCATGTGATTTATATTTAATACTGTATAACATTTTATCATTCATATAACAATTTTATGCTTTTTGTATATTTTACATTTTCAAAATACGATCAATCTATGCTGATATATAGACTGTATAACAATATCTAGAGATTTAGATTTTGTGTAAAAAATTCAATGTAAACCATCAAGTAAAACCGAAAAATTATGGCGATTCTCTGCTATCCTAACAAATTTTATGCTATCGGTTTTATCCAGCACGAGTAGTATACAAACATTACGTGCTTTGTAGTGCTGAATATAAACAGTTTGTTTGTTGGTCATCGAAGAATATATTCAGTAAACAAAATCAACAAAAATGTAAATTCGTTCATAGTTTTAACCTACATATTTTTTATGTATGATATATTTAGTTTAATAGCCATTGAAATACAATTGTATTTTTTTTATTAATAAATTTATATGAACTATTTAATAAATATTTTTCATTATTCAAATAGTAGAGAAAATATTTTAAGATTATTTTATAAAACTTTTAAGCTCATTATAATAATATTATTAATTATAATAAATTCTGTATTATATTATATTAAAATCTAAACAAGTATTTATATACTCAAAAATTGTTCTGAAAATGAAATTTTAATTAAAAGTAAGCAATAACAGTTTAAATATTATCTCCATTATTTTATTAACATGATAAATATTATTTAAGAGCATTACCTCGTTAAATAATATTTTAATTTATCTATGTTTTCAAACATTCTTCCCGAATGTAAATATGTCGACTTAGTTACAAAATGTCATTATTACACGGGAGATTAACATGGGATGATTTCGTTGTCATTGGAATACAAATTCAACATTTCAGAATGAAAACTTTGTGGAAGTCGTGCAATAATACATTTCGAGGGAAAATAGTTGCTCTACATTCTAACTTTTACTTGTTAGTGTAAAGTGAGAGCAGTGCTACGTATCTTTATGGCTATATTTAATCAAATTGACTATTCGCATGCGTAATGTACTTTGTATTCAATTAGTAACAAATTAAAACATGAACTTTACCCATTTTAAATAGCTTTTTGTCTACTACGACAAATGTTTTAACAGATTATTTAGAACTTTAAATAGAATCCTTTTACGTACATAAACATTATAAACATGGCTTGATTAGCAACTTATAAAATATAATTTTATTTTCGTTTATTTTACTGATTAAGTTCTCTACACTTTTATTAAAAAATAGATTCAATGATTTGATTCAACTAAAAATAATTAGATTTTTTTATATTATCAATCTTTTTATTTAATTATTAAACATTTCTTAGACATTCAATATTTATTAAAATAATAATATTGTCCAAATATATACAAGGAAAAGTAGATAAGACCATCGAAGAACAATGGAAATTAATTAAAAATGAAGAAATATAAAAAGATCCAGAAAAACCAAAGATAAATGGGATCGATATGAGAAAATTTGTTATATATATATATATATATATATATATATATATATATATATATATATATATAGAGAGAGAGAGAGAGAGAGAGAAATTATGCAAACAAATCAACTAATAATTTTTTTCCACGTGTACAAAAAAAAACTTTAAAAAATCGTTATTAAAAGTATTGACTACATAAACAAAGGGCATTGTAGCAAAAACCTGCTACAGTACACAATAATTATTTTCTCAGGTAGAAAGAAAAAAAAATTCGCTGCAAACAATGTTCAATTACTTCGGGAACTTTTTTGAATCGTATTAAAAAATACATAGCGTCGATGTAACGAATATAGACGAACATGAACAAATTCAAAATGAGTTTCGTATCGTACAAATATTTATTGCTTGTATGCTAAAGAATTTTGTAGCGGCGATCAGTGAATATTTAAATTAAAAGATAAATTATATTTCTTGAATTCTTTTATATGTATTTATAAATTACATCGAAACAATTCAAATTGCTGGAATTTATTATCAAATGAAATATATTGAATGTTTGGAATAATATTTGTGGAGGCAGAAACAGTTACTTATTTAAATAGCTGAATGTTTTTGGAAGTATTTATGTATTTTTTTAAAAATAAATTCATTAATCGAATGATTTATTTTCATATTGGAAAAAAATATTATAAATTGAACTAATTAACAAATAGAAAAAATCTATCTTGTAAATACAATGAAGTTCCTATTTTGGAATTCAAAAATTATATAAATACATAATTTTATGAGTATAGACTAAGAGTAAATGGAATACATTAATCATTTTTAAATTTGGAACCTATGACGATTTGATGTTTGTATTTTCTAGTAATTATTTTTTTGTAAATAATTACTAGAAACTACAAATATCAAATATAATGTGTAAAAAGTATTAATAAATATAATTGTAAATATGTCTTTATTCCACATGAATAAAAAAATGATACTTACATGACGAAGAAAATAATATTTCATAGTAGATGAAAATGCTAATAAAAATTACTATCAAAATTATAATTTTTCCTTAGATTGAAAAAAATGATAACTGACACAAATCACATAACTCACAATAAATTAATCGATGTTAAAGTACATTTTTTTAAATAAATAAAATAAAAATTTAAAAAGAAGATGTAAAAATTCGTTTATTATTTATATACGATTTTTTGAAAATAATATATATATAATTCTTTGATTTTTTTATTCACTATAAACAGTATTTGACATGTATTTAAAAAACAATGTTTTAAGTTCAATTTCTAACTTATATTTATTGAAATATCTTGCTACTTATTATTTTTATATAATTGAATAAATTCTTATGTGGGTGGTAAGACACTACTGAAGTAATGATCAGAATGTTTTAATTTACAGGGTTAAATACATTTTTAAGAGCAAATAAATAAAAGACAACAATCATAATTAACAAAAAAAATTGATAGATAACATCTAATATTTTTTATTTGATATATTTTTTTAATAACTGTAAATTTATTCAATTTGATTTTTTGGTAAAAGGTAATTTGAGGATTAGAAGATTGGTCTTTCACTCATATTTATATAAATATATATATAAATAAAATAAAAAAATCATATTGTATGAATTACAATAAATGAAATCCAGTTACTCTCAAGAAATATAAATAAAAAAAGAATATTGCTATCTCGTTATACATTAGTTTCTAGTGAAACGTTCACACGTTCGAAATATTGATATCAAATTACTTGTCTGTATTTATAAACGTACAGAAATAAATATTTGTGTAGTGATGTGAATTTTTTTGGACATATACTAGTTGCCGTATACATTTCCGACTGAAAAAAAACTATGTCAAATTAAAAATGTGGTCACTTACCGCCATTGCATCATCTAAACGACGTCGCCACTGGTCGCTGCGGTCAATCAACGCGTTCCATTTATCAGAGAGTTTACCAACTTCACGACGGATGCTGCGTGTCAATTCACGAGCTTGAGCTTCTGCGCTACGGTATCCACGCGCATCGCCATCTGCATCGGGACCACTGACACCTCCTGAAAAATAAATATTATTGCGTTACGGAATGTTGCGTACGGACAGAGAACAAAAAAATTTCAGGAATGAGAAAATTACGGATGAGTAATTGTATTAATATATTTTTTTATTTTATAAGAAAGTTTTTTTCTAAAAAAATAAAAATGTATTTCTGTTTCTTATCGTTCACGAATTTATATATATATATATATATATATATATATATATATATATATATATATATATATATATATATTAGCATTAAAGCTCTCATTTAAAATAATATACTGTACTATCTCTTAAAAAGTATAAAAAATATAGCCATAAATTGTTTATTTATAGGTAATTCATGAAAATTTCAAATTCATAATTTATATTCGATAATAATTTCGTATAATTTATAAATTAAATTAGTTACACAAAAAAATATTTTTTATTATAATATGAAAATAGTGTAAAAGTCCTGGTTATTCAATTTTATGTTATAAATTTACATCATCAATGTTGTATGAAGGTAAACTAAAATTGAAAAATAACATATTTTTAAAAAATAAAAAAAAATTGTAACTCATCATTATTCAATATAAAAATATAATTTTTTTATTACAAAATAAACCATTAGTAAGTTAGTTTTTGTATCTAATTCACTTTTACACAAACAAATTACGAATTTATTTTTATATAAATGAATTATCCATCTCAACACCATGAGATATTAAAAAAAAGTGTTCACTAATCACTTTATTCATTGTACTCGTTAATGCGCATTTCGTTGCCCATTTCATTATTTTTAAAATGTCAGTTAAAAAAATTTACAGATTACAGTCTAACGATAATGGAATCTATAAAAAGTTTCATTCAAGAGAAAACTGAATTTTTCGAGAACATTTTTATAAAATTTTGTAACGTTGGGATGAGCTTCTCATCTGCTTAAAAAATTTAGATTTTCAATTTTATTTAATAGATAGAGTAAAAAAGTTTTAATCTAATTTTATATTTTAGAAATAGAAAACATAAATGTTTATTAAAAAAAATTCACAGAATATTTTCTTATTAAAAATATTTTGGAATTTTCCACAATTATTACTAATTGCATACAAATAATATACTCAATTAATAATAGTTATTAATTATAAAAGTAGTTGGTAAATTATTAGTGTATTTTATTAATTATAGAAGATATTTTGAACGTATTTAAAGAAAAACGTTTGAATACTTGAAAAATATTTAATTAATAATATATTTTTTAGATTCAATATAACTTCAATTTATTATCTATTAAATATACCTTCAGATTTTATCTAAGTATTTATAAATCTCTATCAATAACTGTTATGCAAATAAATATATTCTTTTTTAATAAAATAATAACGAAATTTTAATCAATGACATTAAGATGAAAATGTTCAATTTTCTTTCAAATATCAAAGATTTTTTTATTTTATTTTATGAACACAAGTAGATATTAGAATAGACATTTATCTGAAAAATAGATGATATTTATTTTTGTCATCTGTTTGAAATAATGCAACATAAATGTACATTGCTACTTGTTATTATCAAAATATGATAACGAAACCAAATCACGTTTTAAGTTATACTTTCAATTTATGAATACATAGAACGAAAACAAAAGGATGATATATTTATCATAAACACATACATACAAACATCATATATATATATATATATATATATATATATATATATATATATATATAGGTGTGTGTGTGTATGTATTGTGTACGTATGTATTTTTGTATGTATAAAATACTCATTAATTCAAGCGATATCTAACTTCCGATATGACGTTGAAATTGGATTTTATAAAACAGCGGAATGAGATAATGTATTCATAAAAATGAAAAATTACAAATTCAGATGAAGTGGAACGGGGGATGACGCAGCAGTACAACCCAAGTTAGGAAACATCGCTGACGCGAAACTCATCGACAATTTCTTGTCTTATCGACTGCTGATCGTTTTCGGTTCACAACCAGACGTGAGAAAACCATCGTCGAACAACGTGCAAAAGTTCACGTAATCAATCATAAAGACAGGACTCGCGACGGTATCAACAATAACGAAAAATAAGACTGAAAGTTTTCCTTTATGGGAGGGGGGAAAAGAAACTGCACTCGACTTCCTCTACGAAGCGTTCGTTTGAAAAGTATTCTTTTTCTTAATACTCCGAAAACGACTATTGTAATTTTATCAAGCTTAACTTATCATTTCAATCCAGCACGAATTTCGCGCCGTATATATTTTACGTTCTTTCTATTCGTTATTGGAAATGAACTTTTTTACGTAATAACATTTTTCGACGCTATGATAAATTTGACTTAGTTGCGTGACAAGGGATAAGTGTATTAAAGTTAACAAATGACAACAGCAAAATAGCAAACAGCGCATATAAAAAACACACGGTAAACGAATTTCTTTCATTTCAATTTTATACTTTGAATAAGTTACAAAGGTTTAAATAATAAAATATTTAAAATACCACATATCGTTGAACATAGCACGTTTAGTGCTTGATGTATGTGGTTTAGTTTCCAAAAGCATATTTTATGAAGTTTGGCAGGTACAACTAAAGAATATATCATCATCATTACCAACCACAGGTTTACACTCTATAGCACGTTCCAGTTCATTGCTGATCGATCCCTATTTAGTTTTCAGCTATCTTACATATGCACAGCTTATTATATTATGTACATGTTGGTTATTTTGTTACAATTTATTTTCATTCAGTTTATTTTACAGAAAATATTGTCTTTATTTTCAACTAATAAATTTTTATACAATTTAATAAAAATATTTAAAAATTATTTAGATAATAAATATTTTCTTATGAAAATTATTTATATATACTTTTTAAAAATTCACATTTAAATAAAAATTTCCACAATTAAAAAAAATTCAAATATGTAAAAATGTTATATGAATATAAATAATTCTAATCTTTTATAACTAAATGATATGATTTATATCATTCTTAATTCACACAAATGAATTTTAACCCCAACACCACAATAATTTAAAGTATTCAATAATCACTTATTGGTTCATTTATTATTTATAATTATATAATCTATAATTATATCGCCTGATGCATTTCGATGGCGACCCCATCATCGTTAGAGCCTTTCTCTGGCGTCGCCATCGAAATGCATCAATCAATATAATTATAGATTATATAATTATAAATAATAAGTGATTATTGAACACTTTAAATTATTGTGGTGTTGGGGTTAAAATTAATTTGTGTAAAATGAATCAGCCACAGTTCCAAAACAACAAATAAATGATTCTTAATAATACGTTTATTTCGGTAAGTAAAAATGCAACATTAAAAATGATCCATAAAGATATTTTTTGACATTTTATGTCCATCAAAAAATAATCCATGTGTTAAAATCATTATAAATAGAAAACTAGTAAAAAAAGGTTTATTTTGTTCTATCAGGATATTTTTAATCTCTTAATTAAGAATCAAAAAATATAAGTTTATAATCTATATGAATATAACAATTTCATAAAATTAAATTTCATGCAATTCTTATCGAGAGATTATCTAGATTTTGTTTTTAAAAAAATACTACATATAAAATCTAAAATCACCAACATTTAATACTCAATACAATCAACCTTACATGATCGAATATTGATAAGAAAAGAATTCAAATAAAAATTTCGGATACAATATATATTGTTAACTAGAATCTTCTTAAAACAATACGCATGGAAAAAAGATGAATATTCAGTCGGAAGTAAAATAAGACACGGTTAAATTACTGTGCGAGTATGATAAAGCTCTAGAGGCATCAGCATCATGTAATTCGGAGCTTGATAGACGAAATGCGGACGCAGTGAGCAATAATTGATAGGCATTGGACTCCCGTGAGGGCGAAGAATTGCTCTAAATATTCTTGTCACGACAAGACGAGATATACTGTACTTCATTCTTATTTCCATCAGCGTATATGTAGAGTATGTGTGTAAGTAATAGTCATATACATACATACATATATATGAATGTATGTATTAAACTAGATGTTTGAAATTGTACAATATACACCTCGAAAAATATATATAGTCTAACAAATTTTATTTATAAATAGTTTATATAAATGTTAAATTCTGAACTTGACTTTTTTTTAAATAAAATAAAATATCATTGCATTAAAAAAAGTTTCATATTGAAATATACAAGGCTTATAAAATGAATGACACATGTATACAATTTTTATGTTTTATTTTTATAATAAATAAATTATTTAAATCAAGTTTCTTTTATCCGAATAAAATATTATCAATAATTAGAAGTAGATAATGGAAATGAATTTATATTATAATATTTAATTACTTTTTTAAACAACTAATATCATTTAATTTAGAATTTGAGTCATATATCAATAATACAGAAAATTTAGTGTTACTTTGGTAGTAAAATATTCTATGCTAAATCAACTGAAGTATTTTTTTATTAAGTTTGTATTTTTATTTTTTTAAAAAAATAAGAAATATGTAATCTTTTCTTTGAAAAATTGTTCAATATAAAATACTATAAATTATATTAAATAAAATTTAGATCAGTATATAGTTGAAGAAAACAAGAAATTTATTTTTTATTTTTATGAAATACTTTTTCTGAGATATAATAAATGTTAAGAAATATGTTGCAAAATATTTATAAAATGTATATATACAGCTCAAACACACACACATGTATACATAGCAGTTTAAATAATAGTGGCAGAAAAATAGCGAGTACTAGTTCGATGCCTACCTTCTGTGTCGCTGGTATCTGAAAGAGGTGGTTCATTGGCAATGTATTGTCGACCGCTGAGTAGATTGCTTTCAACGACCGGCCGTTTGTCTTCAAGCTGGCGACGGAATGCACGGTGGTCGTCCTGAAAACAAGTTTGTATAAAAATATTGGAAAACATCGGTTGTTTTTCATTGAGGGTAAACAAGTGTTTTGTTTACTTCAGTTACAAAATGGAATCTTGCTTCATGTAAAACTACAGTTTATGTTGTCTACGTCTAAACGAAAACAGATTGAACACAAAATTCACTATACATACATACATAACATATATATATATATATATATATATATATATATCTGTATGTGTGATATTTTCTGTATTGGAACTCGCTAACACTGAATTTGTCTTTCACTGATTCTACAATTCAGATTTTACTTGAAAATGGGTTTCGAGTAGAAATGATCATAAAAAAACAATAAACACTAAAATAGTTCTAACTAAAACACTAAAAAAATACTGTGATATCCAAATTGTTATAACAATTACATACTAAATAATCTTGATATTAAAAATTCTGTATAGAATAAAATTAATGAAAATAACAATCAAAATATTTTCAATGAACATCAAAGACAACTAAAAACGAATATTAATATTAAAAAATTAATACCTATTTTTTTTCTATTATATATATATATATATATATATATATATATATATTATTTTGGCACGTATCGCCCTGCCGCTTTTTTGTTTTTTTTTTTTTTTGTACATAGCTGCGAAATTCAAAAGACCAGAAGGCGGAAGGGAGATATTTGCCAACCTAATATATGTTTATATATATATATATATATATATATATATATATATATATAGAGAGAGAGAGAGAGAGAGAGAGAGAGGGTCATCCAAATGTGACGCCTAAAATTGCATTTTATTGAAAAGAAACAATACACATGTTTTTTTTAATGAAACACAAATCTAGGCGTAACATTTGGATGATCCTATATATATATATATATATATATATAAATATTTTTTCTGCACGAAAATTATCACCCTCATGTTATTGTTAACTATTCTTACATTATTGTTACAAAATATAATACTTTTTCTTATACAATTTACACCATTATACATTTTTGAAACAATTCTCTCTTTTTTAGTGGTCTACATTAATTTCTTTGGGGGCCCATTTGAAAATATTGACGACGTTCCATGCGACAGTGAGTTTCGAGCACGAA
>CP092091.1:12338056-12405556 GCA_029203775.1 Neoneuromus ignobilis | reverse complement strand
GAGTTAAATAAAAAAATATGTATAGAAACTTATATATATATATATATATATATATATATATATATATATATATATATATATATATATATACATGTCTATATTTAGTGATACTTGACACTTTTGTGCCATTCTTGCAAATTTATAATGCATTTCGTAGTGCAGTGTAGTGTATGTTCATATTAGTTATGAAAATAAGTGAATCTTGACATTATTACTTTATTTTTCAGTCTGCAATTTTTTTCATTTCGAAATTTATATATATATATATATATATATATATATACAGTGGGTCAAAGTGAAACTCGTACAGAGTTATGTTTCCAATAATTTTACACATATATTTTAATATAATAACAATTTTCTTTCTTTTTTTTTTGCTTAATTTCTTTATTAAAGTTATTTTTATTATATTTAAAAATTTCAATCGTAAATTAATACTTTTACTATAAAAAAAGTAACATTAAAAATACATCAAAATGAAACTCATACAACGAACTATTCTCGCTTGAAAACTGCTTTGTAAAGAAAGTATACTCTTCAAATATGTGTTTGGTCACTTTGGTTATAAAAAGGAACCTATTGTTAAGTCGTTTATAATCATTTTGTAAAAAATATAAGTTGGATTTTCACTTTGAGTAGACAAAGGGGACAATCATCGACGAACGAGCGGATGCTAATGATTTTTCATTACAAAAATGGAAAAACTCTACGAGAAATTGGGAAAACAGTTAACAGACGCCACACTACAGTGCAATCTGTAATAAAAAGATATAAAAAACGGCCAAAGTGTTGACAATAAAGTCAGAAAGAGTCTCCGAAAAATTTTTAATGGCCATGACGAGCGTTGGATTCTACGAAAAATTAAAGAAAATTCGAAAATTAGTGCGCCCAAATTGACTTTAGAAGTAGAAAAGTATCTAAATAAAAATAGGTTTTCACAATTCGCAATAAAATAAATAAAAATAGGTTTCATGCTCCTATTGCCAGGAAGAAAAATTTCATAAATCTAGCTAATCGCAACAAAAGGTTAAGCTTCGTCTGGGAACATGTTAATAAGAGTTTTGATTATTGGAAAGATGTTTTATTTACGGACGAAAGCAAATATAATTTATTTGGATCCAATGGGAGAAATAATGTATGGCAGAAACCAAATACAGAAATGTTTTTAAAACACATTCTTCAGTTAAACATAAGTCATGTTATGGTATGGGGGTGTATGTCTACGAGAGGGGTTGGAAATTTAATTTTATAGATGGCATTATGAAGTAAAATGTTTATATTGTTCTATTAAGAAAAAATTTGAAAGCCAGTGCTCAAAAACTTGGGATTTTACAAACATTTAATTTTTATCAGGACAACGACCCCAAACACAAAGCTTATAAAACATGTAGTTGGTTGTTAAATAATTGCCCCAAAGTACTGAAAACACCACTATAATCACCTGATATAAGTGTGATTGAAAATCTATGGAATCACTTAAAAGTTTCCATTAGAACACACACTATTATTAATAACAATGATTTAAAAAAGCGTTATTAGAAGAATGGGGAAAAATTGATCTAGCTTATTGTGAAAAATTAGTTAAATCCATCCCGAATCGTTTAAAGGCTATAAAAATTAATAAAGGCTACTCTACCAAGTACTAAAATAATTCAATCGGTTGTAAATTTTAATTTAATAAATAATTTGTTCGTTGTATGAGTTTCATTTTGATGTATTTTTTGTTCATTTTTCAGAAATTGTTACTTTTTCTGGAGTAAAAATATTAATTTACGATTGAAATTTTCAAATATAATAAAAATAACCTTAATAAAGAAATTAAGCAAAAAAAAATAAATAAAATTGTTATTATATTAAAATATATGTGTAAAAATTTTGGAAACATAACTCTGTATGAGTTTCACTTGGATCCACTGTATATATATATGTGACAATCTAAATGTAAAATTATGTTACATTTTTTTTCTTAACTACGCAAAGATTAAAATAAACTGTGTTAACTTTTTGCAAACAAATATAACTTTAAAAACCCGCCATTCGTCCATATTACAGATTCGATTCGTGTGAGTATCCAATGTCATCCGTTATCTACATAATGTTAGGTTATGTAAAAACAACATGACGTATTGTACTCGAACCAGCGTTATTGGTTAACATGCAGTGCGGTGAGCGTGTCGTTTCCGATGTGAAAACACGTTAACAGAAGTAATTCTCTATGGAATCCAAAAATGTAATTACTGACCATTTGTTTTTGTAGTGCTACGAGGTCGGCACGCACTGGTCCCAATCCGGTTAGTTCCGTGTCCTTTCGGATGACCCATTCGATCAGCTCGCGCAAGGACAGAAGCAACGCATTCCAGTGCTCGGCATTGCTCTCCAGCCTGTTCCTGTAATATCAAGACGTAAATAAATGTATTCAAGCACGAGAAGAATGCACATAAATAAAAAATAACTACAATGCGGTGACTATTTCAACAAACGGGAAACGCGGATGCCAGGAAAAATTATTATTTTAAAAGACAAACAGAATTATATAAGAATAGAACATTCTTATCAACAATATATCAACATCAACACACACACAATATATATAAATACATAATCTCATAAAGACAGTATTAAAATCTAATATCTGTAAATAGACAAGATAAATTATGAAATGAAAAAAATGTATTCAAGTGTAATTTGTAAAAGAAAAGTAATTTATCATCAACATAATAAGCATTCAACATGTTTTCTCGCCCAATTTTCTCTTCATGTTTATACAAATAGATTATAACTTTAATAGATTTTATAGTAATTAGTTATTAAATTTGTTTGAATAATATTTTGTTAAAATAAGATATCGAAAAGGGTAAATATTATACTGTTTCATAATTATATAAAAATGAGTTAATTAATAAGGTTTTAATTTTTTGGCTAGTTGTGAAAATTATAAAAAATGATAATAAATATTAAGACACATTTTAAAAGCATATTTTATATATAAAATTAATTCATTGTAAATAATGATACTGAAGTTTAAATTTAATTTAAATTCGGTTATGTTGTAAGAAAAATTTAATTTAAATAAAAATATATGAACATTTTTTCAGTATTACAAAATAAAAATGATAAAACTTATTTAATAGTGGATTTAATTTTACATAGTAAAGTAATCAGATAAATTTTACAAAAAATATTTTTTTTTTAAAAAAAAGAAATTTAAAAAATAATTAATATCAAATTTAATTTTATAAGATTCATCTCTTTAACAAAAAAGTTATTAAATAATATATATAACTAAATTATATCAAATTTTATACATACATTAAAATATCTGACAAAATAGCTGAGTTTAAATTTTATACAATTTAAAATACTATTAAATAACAGAAATATAGTAAATGAAGATAAATAATCTTCTTTAAATTATTATAAATTTATTAAAACTTTGACAATGGAAAAATATAATTTAATAAAATGTATTATACGTCGTACTCGTATATTAGTTGACTATATTTTCATAATACCATTTAAATCAACAGTTTATAAAGCTTGTTTTCATTTTAAAAGAAGTAGCTCCGTTTCAGCAGTTTTTCTAAATGAAATTTTATCGTGCCAACCGGTATTCATACAAAATTCGTTTAAATCGTTAATTTCACTTAAAGCATAAATCCGATTGCACTGGTTTTCTCACATAAAACAAGACTAATGGTCTTGGCAAAATTCATCATTCGTATTCAATTATATTTAAATTCTTTTAAGATGCTTTAGAATAATCTTTCAGAATTTTAAATATATTGCGAACGAATAACTAAGCAAATTTTCATATCGTTTTTTTTCGTTCCACGGATTTATTATTTCCGGCAGTGTTATTTTAAATGAATAAAAAAGATGTTCGAGATTATGAAATTACCTCCAATGTTTATTTCTTTCAAACAGATATATATTTCATTGTTTATTCGTTATTGAATTATGTCGTTTTACATTATAACTCTTGCTGTACTGAATGTATGATGAGATATTAACGATTTGTGATTAAAACTGCATAAATATCATTAAAATAATTGATTACATTCTGTTAATCAATTGTGATCGTTCGTTTATTATGTACGTGGTCACACAAAGGGGACTCATCACATCATTTTTGATATACGAATATGTTATTTACTCAAAGGTAATAAAATCACTGGAGCCAATGATCATACGAGATGAAATTTGATCGATAGACTAAACAAACAATGTGATTTGAAATTACTTCAATAAACGTATCGATGGCAGATTTAAATAATCAGTGGTCATACATCTACAGAGTTATATTTTATTTTCGTAATGTTAATTTACATCTCTCTCTCTCTCTCTCTATATATATATATATATATATATATATATATAAACAATTCAAAAAATATCTCATTTTTGGAAAAAATGTACATTAATCTACAAAAGTTAAAAAATATTTTTTTCAATACATAAAGAAGATTATTAATTCTTATTAAGTAATACTAAAATAAATAAATGAGTTAAAATTTTAAAAGTATATAAAATTCAAAAATATTAAAAAATATATTTTTTAATTATAAAAAATTTAAAATAAAATACAATATTTACTACTCATCCATTAGAATATTTCTCTCTCTCTCTTTCTATATATATATATATATTGTGTGTGTGTTTATCTTTTAATCTCAACAGTCAATAATTTCACAAAATTATATTTTTATTATTAAATTAAATATATTTCAAGTTTTTCCTTATAAAAAAATGAACATATGAAAAATCATTTATAATACTTTAAGGGGGTATTCTAGTCTAGACGCATGAATTTTAAGTGTTTTTTCGGGCGCTATAAAAAAACAACAAATATTTTTACTATCCATTTTTTATCAGTTATTTATTGATATTTTAAAAGTATAAAAAGGTATTATTAAAAACAAAAAATTCAAAATTGAAAAAGGTACAGGCTGGCAAAGTGAGGACTCGAAAAAAAAGGTGTCTCCTGGTTGACGTGGTTTCAATCCTTCCGGTCATGTGAAACAAAATTTTTTTTGAAATTATTGAAAAAGAAGGTTGTAGTAGTATCCCCGCCTAGGGAAATTTAAAAAAAATATTTTTTTCGCAAAATGGCGGCAGTGTGAAAAAACAGTCATTTTTTTGCCCTATTTTTTTCAACTTTCGGAATTTTTTAAAAATAGTAAAAAACAAAATTTTCAAAAAATCCTAAGCGGGGGCAATCACTGTTATATTGAGAAGCTCTGTACCAAATTTCAAGTAAATCGGTCTATTAGAACTTGAGATATCACGTCAACCGTATCGAAAAAAGTAGTTTCGAGAAAAACGCGTTTAAAGTTGATTCGTTCCGGCCAGACCGGATTGGTTGGCGTGTCACAAAAATAGCTATAACTCCGAAAATAATTCGAACTTCGAAAAATCCTCTTAAGGACATATTCTTAAAGGTCTAAACTTTAAAAATATGTAAAAAAATCGATTTTTTCGAAATTATAGACTAGAATACCCCCTTAAATAGATTTTCTTTTAATTAATTTCGATTAAAATATGAAAATAATTTAATATGTTACATTATTTTTTTTTACAAAATATGATGAAGGATTTATTTACTTTGAAATTATATATTTTTTATATATTTGTTTAAAAAAATTCCAATATATGTATGTATCATATATTTCGTTTAAAAAAATGTCAATATATGTATTTTATATATTTTGTTTAAAAAAACTAATATAGTTAGTATAAAAATATTTCAATAGAACTTTTTGGTTTTATATTTTTTAAAAAAATATATAGAATGTTTTTCTCTAAGATTACACAAAAATATATGGATTTTAACTATAGATAATAAGTTTCCATTCAAATTCCATTGATGTTAAATTATGATGAATTATATCTTTAGGTGTTTTTAGTCTCATTTTAGCTCACCCTTATACATCATAATATAGAAGTGTACGTATGTATATATATATAATATTTTTCTAGTCAATAGTATCACATACTTTGTATAATAATGAAAAAACGTCGAAGTGCTTTTACATATTTTATATAGAAAAAAAACTATCGTTTTCGTCTAGTTTCTTAAAAGCACACGTGTCGAAAACGGTGCAATATATAAATTAATCTGAACCCACGTACAATTTTGTACTCATTCCGAGCCACTTCAATATTATGCGTGCCTGAAAGATAATATAAAATTTCTTCACAGCAAATGATGTTACGCTGCATAAAAATTAATGTACTTCTACACTCTTTATGTGATTCAATAACGTTCGTGACATCTAATGGCTTTTGACAGTGCATCAATTTGTCACAATCAATTAAGTTAGATATTGCGGTACAGAAATTTATGTTTAGAAATATATTAATGTTTACGATCTTATGAATATTAAGTTACATTTTAAATTAGATTTTATTAGATAACTTGAAATTTATCTGTGTTTTTTTAAAGAGTTAAGAATCTTCAATTTTAATTATTATTGTTTTGTTCCTCTGTACACAAGAAAAATATTAAAACGTGAAAGAACATTTTGTTGTGTTTTTCTTTCTTGCGTGCTTAAAATAATTATCGTAAAAATAAATATTATATCAATTTCATTGCAATTTAATCGATATATTGTTTTAATAAAGAGTATTTAAAAACATCATTTATTTATAATTACATATATATTATTAACAAATCAATAATTAAATTTATTTAAAAAATATAAGACTACATCTATCTAGAGAATAAAAATGAAAATTTCTAACAATAAGTTAAAATATAAATTTATGGAACAAAAATACATGCAATATATTTGAAAATTCAAGTTTGTAAAATCAAAATACCTCAAACATATGAAAAATTAGATTTTTGTTCCAATTATTGATTTGTAATAATTGAAACGAAGAAATATATTCAATTATCAGATTAATCGAACTGTGTTATAATCTACTTAAACATGTACCCTCTTAAATTAATTGAAACGTTAACATGATTGTAAAACAAGCTCTAAAAAATTCTTTAAGATCTATTCTTGGTGGAATATTTTTTTCCGGAATCACAAGTGTACTACAAAGATCAATCGATATTCAAGTATCCAGACGACAAGTCCTTAGTCAACCTATAGCTTTAAAGCTGACTTGACTAATACATAAAATAGAAAAATCTCTCGCAAGAATTACACTACGACGTTTTATTTTATTTCTCTTGTTATAACTGAAAATGTCAAGCTCTTAACTTTTCTCATATATATAACTACTTACATATACATACATACCTTTAAATGTATGCATGTATAAATACATGCATATGAAGAGACTTGAGTTGAAAAAGAGGTTCTTTTATTTCAAAAATATATAAAAAGAAGATTTATCTTTTAAATTCAAACTTTAGGAATATTAGTTTTTTAGGTTTATCATAAATCTTATTTTCTTTCTTAAAAATGTCAAATTGTGCGTATATAATATATAAAAATTTAGCACTATTAAATATGTAGTATCATATGAACAAGTATGGACGTTATATGCATCCATATTGCACTTTATTTCAATATTTTTCAATACGTATATTGTTTTAATTGCCTATTTAAAAGATTGGCATCTAGACGAATAGTTTATTAAATATTATTCATGTCAATTAATCGTACAAATATTTCATTTCTTTTAATACATACGTCATCAACTGACATATGTAGTCTAGAAATATTTGCAATTAAAAATCAAATACAAATGATATTAATGTGTATAAAAATAATATTTTTAATAACAAAAGTTCATGTTATATATAACACAAGATATAATATAGGGCCATCCAAATTTAAAGCATAGTATTAGATGGCCCTATATATATATATATATATATATATATATATATATATATATATATATATATATATATATATATATATATATATATTGACAGTTTACTACTCTACTCTACTCTCTTTATTAATTAAGAGAGTAGAGATTTTCTCTACTCTCTTTATTAATTTTCATAAAAATAAATTATTAAAATCAATACTTATATTTCCTTTTTCTTAAATATTGAATAAAAACAAATATAAATGTTTTTTATTAATAAGTAATAAAATTAATTAGAAATATTTCAATATATAAATATAAATGTTTAATTTTTGAAACGATATCTTGGCGGGGGAAGAAACTGAACTTCCATCAACAGAATTTCTAGTTTATATATATATATATATATATATATATATATATATATATATATATATATATATATATATATATATATATATATATATAAGTTAATAATTTATAAATGTTACTAACAATATATTGATATTTAAATAAGTTAATAATTTTAAATGTATAATTCATCTCAACATTTCACAATTTAAGAACAATCAATTTCTATGCAATAAATATTCAGACAATTAAAAAATTACAAAAATTATTATATATATATATATATATATACATGAATTATTTTTGAAAATATATTTAAAGACATGAAGTTTTATTGTACAATCTGTCTGACAATTTTTTTATTAAAATAAATGTTAAAAAATATTTAATTCAATAATAATTTTTTTTTTAAATATGTTTTATATTTCGTTCCATATAAACAAATTAAAAAAATACTTAATCCAATATTATGCTTTAAATCTGTGCAAAAAAAAAATGATTTTTCGATTAAATGAGCCTATTTACACTAGTCAACATTCATACAGTATTCACGCCCATTACTGCTTGTCTCACATCCTCTTATCTCCAAACTCTCCCACCTAAAAAAAATTAGTTTTCGGGCAAGAGCGTGTGAGACGAGTGGCAATGAGCCGTGAATACTGTATGCATGTTGACTAGTGTGCAAAAGCCCAATATGTTCATTTAATATATAATACTTTAGCATTGTGACAATTCATTTTTTATAAAAAAATCCGTCCTCAACAACAACAAAATTTATATAACTGTTAAATAATTATTTTCTATTTATTTTTTCTCTAAGTAAATTTCAACAAACTTTAGATTGTATACACACACACATATATAAATATATATAT
The DNA here is from genome assembly GCA_029203775.1 of Neoneuromus ignobilis. Taxonomy (NCBI): domain Eukaryota; kingdom Metazoa; phylum Arthropoda; class Insecta; order Megaloptera; family Corydalidae; genus Neoneuromus; species Neoneuromus ignobilis. The sequence continues at coordinate 12,396,557 of CP092091.1, read as the reverse complement.
ATATATATACATATATATATATATATATATATAGATAGATAGATAGATAGATAGATAGATAGATAGATAGATAAATAGATAGATAGATTCATCCAAATGTGACGCCTAAATTTGTGTTTAATTAAAAATAAACATGTGTATAGTTTTTTTCAATAAAACACAAATCTAGACATTACATTTGGATGACCCACTCTCTCTTTCTCTCTCCCTCTTCCTCCCCTCTCTATATATATGCACGTGTGTAAGTCTATTTTTTAATTTAAATAAGGTAGCATATTTTTAGTTTAAATACTTAAATATTTTTCACACAATTTTACACGTGTGAAAAAATCAATTTTCAATGTATGGAAGATTCTATTTATATCACCGAAAGTAAGAACCTCCGTATTTCCTTTTTTGATTAATTAACTTTTTTTTATTGTTTTCACAAGTGCACGAAACCCGACTGTTCGATGTATATAATCCCTGACCCATCGCAATAATCACATTCCGTGTCCTTACATATGTATGAAGAGTTGAAGTTAAGATAGCGTGTAGTGTACAATTTATGTTCAGTATGTTAGAGATGTCGTTTCCGCTAGATATGTCGGTCATCTATTTAAAGATTAAATAACTGAGCTTTAAATATTTTAATAGATGTTAAAGGGAACATTTTTCTTTTTTTCCAGTTGTTTCTATAATATCTAACAAAGGTCTTAGTATTTCAATATAAATATCTAAAGTTATTTTTTTAATTTTTATTTTTAACTGTCTTTTTTAATTACAAAGAGTATACTATTTTTGAACAGTTTTATTTTTCAAACCAACATACTTTCATTGAAAGAAAATTTCAGAAATTGGTAGAAAATCAGCGATTGGTATAAAAAATATTTTTCTAAAGAAAATCTCACCGTAAACAGCTTTTATGATAAAGGCTTTTTTGTTTGATTTGCATAGAGAAATTAATTTATATAACATGTGGATGAATTGGAGTTAAAAAAATATAAAAAATACTCGTCTTCTCTGATACAATAATTGATATCCAAAAAACTAAATATTTTAAATACATATTTGTAATTTATTTATACATGGAAATAAATTCACAAACACATTATATATACAAAGAAAAAAAGAGAGAGAAATATTTTTATAAAACAATATTTTCTTTTTATTTTTTGAACTTTTCTATGTTTTATTTTCTACATTTCTTCATATTCCACCCTATAAAGCTATTAAAATTTCAATATAATAATATTGAAACCGTAGTTATTTTAATTTTCAATACATAAAAAATTGATAATTTCCATTTTTTGAATTATTAAAAAATATTTTTTTTTAAAAAGCATGAAAAATATTAAAGAGAGCTTTTTTATAAAAATTAATTCAAGTGTCATGAGAATGATTCCGGGTTGACACCGGTCAGATCAAAGAATACAAACATTTCAAAAACAATATATATATATATATATATATATATATATATATATTTATTCAGACTGACAGTTTGAACAGAAACATATTTCAAAAAATATTTTTATGAAATACTGCTAACATGTATTTTTTTTATATTTTTGTGTTATATTATTTTATAACAGTTACAATAAAAATTAGTTTAAAATTGTAGAACATAATAATATAACTGATTAAACTTTTCCAAAGTAAGATATATGATTTTTTTAACAAATTGTAAGCAATATCTTTTAACTCTTAGTAGATATATATTTTAATTTATATAAAATTTTGTATAAAATATGTTTAATTTTACATAAAGTACGATGAAAAAAGTTTTATTTGAAAAATTCTATTCATTTCTCTGAAAATTTGATCTGACATATTATAATGTTGCTTTTATTCCAAACCAGTGAAATTCAGTTCATAAATTATTGTTGTTATCCATTTATTTTGTTTGTCACCTTCACAGTTCTCATGAGGATATGTTATGAATATATACTCAGAAATAACAAGATTAAAGTTTATATATATATATATATATATATATATATATATATATATATATATGTCGTAAATATAAACAATGCTGAAGGGTTATGAGTTTATGAACAAATTTTCCATTTAATAGATTAAGAGATTGTATAAATTCATATAACAGTAATATGAAATTAAAAATGTATGATGTGTTTATAAAATTATCAAAACCTTTTTTTATACAGAATACCACAAATACATTTATCCATTTTATCTCAAGCGTCAAATCAATTCGGGGGGAATGTAATTTGACAACCGATAGGCGGGTGCATAAATTAACGTACAAATATTGACGTTTGTAGATGTCATTCGAAAAACATTTTTATCAATTTTGCTCAACCATATAATTAATTTAGAAGTGTCTTTGTAAATTGATAATTCATTTTATTATTGTACTTCTATTCTGAATATACAAGTAAATTTGTCTACACAAAAAAAAATATTATTAACATATTTTTACATTTTCATTTCTATTTTCTTATATTATTTACATAAAAAATAATTGTTTATATGTATCTAATATTTAAAATAAAAAAATATTGAAAATTTACAAAAATGTATATCTAAACGAAAAATAATCAATTCAATTTGAAAAACATCTTTATAAGACAGGTATTTTTATTGACACGAATAAAAAAAATATCTATCATATGTAGTAAATATTTTTTAGTTGAAAAATAGGTTTTCGTTTAGAAAACGACAACGTGTCGATAAATGTGGTCAAGAAGGGTAAATATCTCCCTTCTGCATTCTGCAAGTCGTTGACCTTTGAAACACACGAGCTGTGATTGTGTCTTGGAGCACTTCTGCAGGTTATTTTCGTTACTGAACAATCTGTTTGAAGAAGTTTCATTGCAAGCTGTTGCATGAAATGAACTCTGTATTACTAAGTATGATAAATGCAATATTATTAAAGATATATCTATATGTTTTTTATGTTCATTAAAATAAATGATAGAATTATTTTATACTAGATATAAATTAATTAAATGCAAAATATTATCAAGATTTTCAACCATTGGATATTTTCATTGAAATCTCAGTTTATAGTGATTTAATTTAATTTTATTATATCTTTTATTTATAAAATTTTAAATAAATTTGTAAATATTATATATATATAGACTTGTAAAATTAAAAACTGGATTTTAGCATCATAATTTATTAAAGACTACTTAAATCTTCAATATTCGACTTATCAATACATACAACAATAATTAACAATAAAACATCATAGTAACTAATTAAATTATAATTAAACAAAGGGCTGAAGAGATTTGGGTTTCTGGTAACATGTCTTGGTGTATATCAATAAAGCTCTGATTACTATATAACGCAAAGCTGATTCTCTGAAGTATGTTTCAGATCCTACTTCAGTATACAAATATATTTATCTATTGAACAATAAATAAATTAATACAAAATGAAATATAAATGAATAACATAATAGCATTAATTGTTAGCTGAATATTAATGGCCAGAATTTTTTTTTAATTGAAATTCAAAATAATTTATATATTTTTAATAATAACATTAATAGAAATAGTTTGATGTTATTTAAGAATAACATCAAACTCATCTCTGAAAAGTATAATTATTCACCAAATATTAATCTGATAATTTTTCATATAGCTATATTTTCGAATAAGAGTTGTTTATTGCCAAACCATATATCACAAATTGAGGTTTAATCATGTAATTTGCAAGAAACAGAATAACTGACATTAAAATACAAATACAATATTGATTAGTTGATTAACAATGCCGTTATTTGGGATAAACACAAACGATGAACTCGCCCATTCATTTATATAAATCAAATTTTGATAAGGTTAATTATGCTCATATATTTTTTTGAATTTGGATCTTTTTTCGTTCATCCATAAACACGAATGAAGAAAATTTTAAAATCAGTGACGTTGAAAATTTATTTATTAAAAAATGTGGAGAGCAAAAATTAAATATTGATATATTAATTTATATTAATTATTTTTATATATTTTTTTAATTTTGCTCGAAATTCGTCATTTTCTTTTGTTAATAAAATATGAAATATATTAAAATTCTACATACAGATTTTAAATTATTAGTTAATTTGCTATTTAATATAAAAGTTACATCTATAAACTTGAAACTCATTTCTTTAATTTGTTATTTTTAATAAAAATGACATTAACAGTGACATATTTCACATGCTATACTTTTAATTCAAAAACTTTAACTGGAAAGTATAAAATCGTCGTAAAGCCGACTTTCTAAGACTATAGTGAATATTTTTGTTTTAATTTCAGAAGAACAGAAATGAACGCTTACTGCAGACTCACACCATTTCATGTGTAAGCACCGGCAATCTCTTATATAGTATAATAGGATTATGTTATATAACCACGGCTTTGTCGACTACACAGGAACTTCGATTCAGTCTCGGTCACAATTATGAACATGTTAAACAAAGACAACGATTCTAATTAATAATATACATTCATACGACTGTTACGTTCACACATGCATGTACAAATATCAAGTAAATGTGGTTTTGCATGAGATTTAGTGGCTCGGACGACTGTGATTTAGTGAAACAAAATAAAAACCACTACTGGAAAAATTCAAATAGAGCTGGATATATCTTTGTTGCTATCCTATTATATATATATATATATATATATATATATATATATATATTTAAATTTATAAACAAATTATTCTAAATTGATTTTTTTAATCTGAATTTACTGCAAAACAATAACAACTATAAAATGATTTACTTTACTCAAACAATATTTATTGGAAAAAAAATAAATACGAAATAAAATTTCATTATGCAGAATATGGAAACGTAGTTTCATAGATGTGAAAGGATATTTTTCATTTTTATTACTATTTCTTTTTTTGGAAACGTTTCAAATAGGTCAGTTTCAGTTTAAATGAAATTAAAATTTAATATTGTATGATTTTTCAATACAAGTTTTATATAAAAAAATTATAACTACAAATTAAAAATAAAGTTTTGTTGTTTTCGTAAAATTTATATTATTTGAAAATGTATATTTATTTAGTCAAGTAACATTTGATTAAAAATATTACTATAATTAATAACATAATTATCAACATAGATAATGTAAAAATGTATTGATTCTTTACTCAAAATTGAATTTTAATTATTCTTTCTTTAAGACATTCCACACAATCGTTTTTAATATTGTTTTTATATCTAAAAATCACGTAAAAAGAATGAGTAATAATTAATTTTTAATACAATTTATTTCATTAGATGACATAAAAACAAATTAATATATTAGTAGCTATACTGTATATATTTTTGTTAAAAAAATAAAAATGAGGCCTAATTATTCACAAAATAAATATATTTTGAGATACATTACGTTGTCTCAATTCTAGACAAATTGTCAGAAATAGTGCAATAATCACTTAATACTAAAATTGAAAATAAACAGGAATTACAGTAATTCGTCCTGCTCGCTCGAATGTAATTACCGTGGAGGAAATGCACGGGTATTGATTTAAGAAACCGCCAACATAATAAAAATTAAACAATTTCCGGCACGACTGGCAGCTCTTCAAACAGTAATTAAAGTAGACAGCAACGCCGTTGGCGAGTCGCAAACAAAACATAATCTCACACAGCAGCAGACTGATTTAAATGTCTGACTAACTCCAGCGGGAACATCTAGTTGTGGAGCTCAGGGGACAATGTACTGTCACATAGAATACATCTAGTCGTATGTCCCTTTACTCAGTGTACTGGTTGTGTAGCTCAACAGTGGTATTTAAATTTTTTATACGATCCCCTCGGCACAGATCAGAATTACAGTATTCGTGACCCCCTTCCTTTTCAAATATAAATATTAAAAATATACGAGAATTTTATTGTTCTGTTTAAATTACTCACAATGAAATGCTAATTTCAAGATAATAAAAATTGTTATATATATATATATATATATATATATATATATATATATATATAATTCATATAAATATACGTGAAACAATAATAATTCTGCTAAACAATGTGTATTTTTTAAAAAACATACATTATAAATATTAAAAGGTTTTTTAAATAATCATGCATTAATTTTGAATTTTTTCATGTATTTTTATACAATTTCCTGTAAAGTAGAAAATATTTTAATCAAATAATGAAAATAATTATTACAGGTACTGAAAAATTTTATCCCATGAAATAAATATAGGGATAATGAATTATAATTCACCATACAAATAAAAAAAAAATGAAAATTCATTATTTGGATTTACAAATTGGTTGATTTTAAATTGTATTTGTTTTTACCACAATTAACGTTTTGATAAATACATAAAAAATTAGTGATCATTATAAACATTTCAAATTGGGTTTTACAATTTGCTTGATTTTTTTTTAAATTAAATAATTGATATACATATATGAAAAAATATTTAAATTATTGTATTACAATATCCCACTAGCGTTAAGTGCGATTTTTTTAAAGCTCAAATCCTTCATATTTTATAAAGAATACATAAAGATTAAATAATTTTATGATTAACTAGTTGCGCTGAAATGGCGTGCTATGTACGTCAACTGCTATCTGTCCCAAATGTCGATAAGACGTACATAGCACGTCGTGTGATTTTTGCTAAGTTAAAATAACATCGGAGTTCAGTTAGCAAGTGTCACACTTCTGTTTTGAAGGCATACAAGTGCTTTTTTGTAGAACTTCATTAATTTTACATATTTTTATTGAATAATAATCAAGTAACTACAAAACACAATAATTTTTTTTATTATTATAAAAAACTATCTTATCAAAGAACTATTTTATTCTGATAATAGTGCATCAGAAAATGTTGTACTGGATTTATTTAGACTTTTAGTTGATTTTGTACACACTCTCTTTTTAGATAACTGGTATTCGTCACCAAAACTGTATCGGAAATTATATTTGCAAAAAATTAATACTATCGGAACAGTCAGATCTAATAGAAAGAATATGTTAAAAGATCTCGCAGCGACAAAATTAAAAACATTTTAAGTTTTTTTAAGATCTAAAAAGGGAAGGACAAAAAAGATATATATTTACTTTCTTCAAAACATTCCAACGCAGAAATTATTGTAACAAAAAAGAAAAAATGTAGAAATTATACAGACCAAAATGGAAACATTAAAAAACCTAACATAGTTTTAGATTACAATGATGGTATGGGTGGAGTAGATCTGCAAGATAGCTATTTATCATCTTTTCCTTTAATGAGAAAATTTGCAAAAAGTTACATAAAAATATTCTTTTATCTAATGGATATGGCATTTTTTAATACCTCTATTCTATTCGGTAAAATAACAAACGTACCAAAATCCAAGAAATACTCCTTTTCAAAAATTATTATTAAATTTGTTAATCAATTTAAGAGTTTTACTATAATGTTAATGTGTGTGTGTGTCTAAAACTTTATTAAAAAATGATTTCAAATACCAACTCGCTGCGAATTGCTTTGGACGGATTTGGCATGCGTGCATGTTAATTAATTGCCAGCACAACTGGTTAACAAATAATTTTTAATATATAACATCTCTATAATAATAGATAATATTTAATTAATTTCATTTAGTAATATAAAAAGTTTGAAATTATTTATTTAATATATTAGGTTGGCAAGTATCTCCCTTCCGCTTTTTTTTTTTGTACATAGCTTCGAAATTCAAAAGACCAGAAGGCGGAAGGGAGATATTTGCCAACCTAATATTTTGTATGAATTAAAAAAAAATTAACTACATACTTTGATACTGGTTTTAATTCTTCATTAAATTTATATGTTAAAAGTATAACCATAAACTATAAATTGGTTAATTCGTTTCCATCTAATGATAAAACAGGCGTTGAAATTGTCATATCAATATATAGAGTATCAATATAAGAATGATAGAACTTTGAATCCCTATCAAAAATTCTATCTAACCTAAAAAAACACTTTATATATATATATATATATATATACACATATAAAAGGGTGTTATTTTAGGTTAGATAGAACTTTCGATAAGGATTCAATTTAAAATTCTATCACGATAAAAAATACACTATGCAATATATTAAATAATCATAAGGATAAAATCAAAAAAGTTAAATATAACACATAATTTGATCTTAAGGTCTCATATTATAAACAATTAAATTAAATTTGGATACACAGGTACTTAAATATTTTTTTAAAAAATTATATTATAAATCCTTAATATTTTTTTTTAGTAATAAAAATCTAAAATCTCTTTACAAACTGATTGATATCAATTTATACATTTATACATTTTTATTCTCAGTAACATAAAATAAAATATATACCACGTGACACAAAACGTGTTATTCAATAACGTTTGCATTTTAAATTAAATATCACCGGTAAAGTGCACCTTTTTTATTGTCCATTGTTTCACTATTTACTTTTTTATATCTAGTTTATGCGTGGCATGTACATCCGTATATCATAGGGTCTTTGCCGTAACTCGGTTATTGATTGGGGACTTCTGTGGGTCAGCATTGACACTGCATTTGTGCATTACTTTATTCTAGGCGTCTATTTTATTGCGGTCGAAATTATTGCATTTACGGGGATTGTATGTGTCACTGTGTAACATGTGACATGTATTTTTATCTTCCAACAGAATAACGTATGTGTGTATGTATTGATTGTATATACATGGATGGACGGATGTTTCTACACATGTATAAAAAGGACTCCGACATATACATACATCTACATAAATATCCAAAAAAATTATCCAAACGTAATGAATGGATTGGAAAAACAGAATAAGTGGACAATTTATGAAAACAACTATCGATACTATTTCAACTTGATGTTGAATTGTCCTGTTTGCATTAACTAATAAACTTTTATGGTCTAAATTTTATGTTTTATGGATTAATGGAGGTAGATATTTAAAAAAGGACAAAAAATGATAAATGAGTCGAATTTGTTTGGAAAAAATCAACTGACAAATATGAGGGTTATTTCATTAATTGAAAAAAGTTAGGACTATGAGTTATTTTATGACTCTTGCACGTGATTTGTTTTCATTTGTAGTTTTAGATATTTTTGTAAATTAATTTACCTCGCTCTCGATGTTTTTAATTATAAAAAATAAATTGTTTACAACTTTCATTATTGAGAAATTTTAAATTCAAATAGGATTATTTCATAAAATATTAGTTTGAGATTAAAAATAAATTTATTAAATGCAAATCAATGAAAATTTTAATTCCAACAAAAAGAATTATAAAGCGAATATTTTTTCAATTTAAACTAAACTGTATTTGAAATAAAGACACTATATTTTATTTTATAATTGAAACAAATCAAACTATTTACTTTTACATAAATACACACACATACATATACACAGTATATATATATATATATATATATATATATATATATATATATATATATATATATATATATATATATATATAATATATAAATATAAACTTAAATTCGTACATTTTTAAAAAATCGTTTAAAGAATAACAAATAATATAAAAGTAATAAAAATAGTTAAAATTTTTAAAATAGCTTTCCTCTTTCCCTCTATTTATATATATATATATATATATATATACATTGAAAAAAAAAATTCTAACCTGATGGCCATGCTCTTCGCTTTTAAGTGATGCCAGCGTTGATTCATTTCATCCAACCGTCGTTGGAGCATGACTGCATCTTCTTGGCTGGCGAGCGAGCCGAGCAATTTACGTCCAGTGCCACTCAATGAGGCGTAAGCATCGCGATGAGTTTCGATTTCGGATTGTAAATCCTGAAACAAATCAAAAAACAAATAATCATTAATTATTTACAATACAGTAAACAAAAGCTTTGAAAAGACAGTTTTTAGTCAACAAAAAGTACAAACAAACAGATATATAAAGAAAATCTTTAATTCTTATTTAAATTTATTGCTTGTGGTACAAAAAAAAACCGATGTCATTAAGTAGATAGTTTGTTAACAATGGACGTTAGACATTTATAACAAACTGTTTGTAATGAAGAAATATATTTTGGTTAATTATTTCTTATTTGATTTTCTGTTTTTATTTTCAACGCACGTCTTACCTGTTCAAGATAATTAAGTAATGTCATAAGTGTGAAATTAAGATGTACATATCGGGCATCCTCGACGGAACGTGTTTGCGTGCATGTGGTCCGCTTTTGGCGACAAATACTCCGCGGCCACGTGACGCCACGCGACGTGGCCACACGCTGCGAAGCATTATCGCTTCGCGACACAATCATCACCTTGTTCGGCCATTTGGCTACCACGAGAGACTAACTGTTTTTATACATTTTTCGGATGTTTTTGAGTTTATAATCCATTTATTTGCACTTCACAGAAATTTCAATTAACTTATTACATTTTATTTCACTTTAGACAACTAACAATTTCTCTTCACGTACAAGTGTTATTTTATTAACGATTTATTCCATTTTAATATCAATGATTCATTTGTGTAATAGAAAATTAATCATTATCACTCCAAGAATATTATAACATGTTTGCTAACCAACTCCAAACATTTTTTGTACATGGTAAAACGTTAGTTTACTTTTGGCAATATTACTGCTGGTTGGAGTAATAAGATTTAAGTAAGAAATTAGTAAATATTTTTGTATTACTTATATAAACTTAAGGATTTTTTTTTAACAAAAATGTCAGAAATTTGACAGCTGGTGGCGGCCATGTTTGATTTTTTTAAACTCATTTTGACATTTCAACTCAGTATAGTTTGGCAAATTATAATGGAATGTTTAACATTTCAATAACGGTTAGAAATTATAAAAACTTCAATAGATTTATTGAAACAACAGTTTAATAAGTTCATTATTTCACAAAATGAACCTCTCAATTGGCCAACAAGATCATGTGATTTAACTCCATTTGATTATTTTTTGTATGGTTATGTGAAATCATTGGTTTATGCTGATAAACCACAAGCAACAGAAGTATTAAAAATAAACATTGAACGTGTAATTCATGAAATTGGACCACAATTTGCGAAAGAGTGACTAAAATTGGACTAAACGAATGTACTATGTCAAGCGAAGTCGTGGTGGTCATATGAGTAAAATTGTGTTCCATCGTTAAAGCCATAGAAAATGCTCAACAATAAAAAAAAAACTAATTAATTAAATATTTTTATTTTACTTCCATATAAACTTCTGAAGTGCTTAATGGAAAACCAGATATATTTTATTAAAAGTTTAATTTTCTCATAATTGTTAAACAAAAATCTAAAAGACAAATTAAAAAAAAAGTATAAATAATATTTAGTATTCAAAATATCATGGTATTTTATTGAAATGCTCATAGGTAATAAAAATTGAACACGAAGTAATTATTAAAATTTTTAAATAATATTTGTGATGTTACTGTAGTAGTGATTTTTTTTGTAAAACTATCAATAAGATTGATGCATGTTACAAACGAAATGATAAATTTAAATACAGAAATATTTTTTTAAAAAAATTGTTAAAGGTCATAAATAATTGATTTATATATAAATTAAGAAATAAATTATTATATGTAACTAATAAGGGATACATTTTCAATGATTTAATGAATAAAATTTAATTAAAATATGTAAAAAATGTTTTTTCTTTTCGAATCCATGTTTTAAAATAAATAACACACGATAAAAAATTGGTTATATAAATAAATCATCCAAACAAACATTTTACGATTTTTAATCTATTAAAACCATATCACTTATTTGTTGATACGTATTTCAATTGCAATACTATCATTGCAGTGGTATAATAATAAAATATTTTACAACGCAACGCTCTTGCATTGTAAAAGATTTTATGATGATAGAATGGACATCGATATACACATTAGCAAATAGAATTACTGATGAAAAAATGAAATAAATACAATATTGCACGTGAGTGATTCGTTTGTGTAAAAATGAGTAAAATCTTAGTATCGAACTAATAAAATTCTGTGTTTTAAAAACTACTGTAATTATTAATATTTGATTTTTGTGTATATTGAAGTCAATATATTTTTATAACTCACATTAAATACTAAATATTTTATTATTTATAGTACACTGTATATTATTTGTATAGGATTTTCCAATAAGCGCTTTAGAAGTTTAAATGAAAATAGAATAAAAAGTATTTAATTAATTAGTTTCACTCATATGACCACCACGACTTTGCTTAACATAGTGCATTCGTTTAGTTTAATTTTTAATCACTTTTTCACATAATTGTGGTCCAATTTCATAAATTACACGTTGTTTGTGGTTTATCAGCATAAACCAATGATTTCACATAACTCCATAGAAAATAATCCAATGGAGTTAGATTATATGATCTTGGTGAGCAATTGATGAGTCCATTTCGTTAAATAATGGACTTATTAAACTTTTCTTTCAATAAGTTTATTGAAGTTTTTACAATTTTTAAGCGTTGTTGAAGAGTTAGACGATATTGAGTTGAAATATCAAAATGAGCTTAAAAAAAATTCAAACATGGCTGCCACCAGCTGTCAAAGTTCTGACATTCTTATTGGAAAACCCTATATTATTTTTTTATAAAAATATCTATTGGTTTTTTAAAAAATATATTTTTGCAGAATATTTTATAATGAACGGATGTATACGACTTCGTTGTACGTATGTACGGTTCGTATCCACATCGAATAGTTTTAAATTTTTTAACCGTTGACTTCGCATTTTAGCATTCCGACTTGGATCGGAAGAAAATTTAATAACCGTACCCATTCGCTGATTAATCAGCCAAACGGCATATGTCATTCCGACCAGAATCAGTTTTATCCATCAAGTGAGCAATTCTACACGTGTCTCTTTATCAGAATCAAATACGCATAGGGAATACATAACGACGGCATCACGTTCAATGAGACAAAGCGACAACAATCCCATATTCCCGACATGCACGACGCTAAACAGCTCCGTGACGTGCGACGTCGCACCGCCGCGACGCGGACGCACAAAGCCACGCAGCCGGGCGCGCGGTGCTGGCACTCAATGCGAGCGCAATTAGAGCGACGTAGGCAATTTGGCAGCGCCATCCGTCATCGTGACGTTTTACCTGAGAGACGCGCTATTGTCGAGCTACCAGTCACTGAACCAGCGAGCTGCTGAACAAGAGGACCGGAGGGAGATGTGACGGTGACATCTATTACAGTATTAGACAATAGACCTCAACCTACCTACTTCGATGATGATGATAGTATCTCGACGACGACGACGAAACATTATTATTATTATTATTATCATTATTATTACCAGCTATTATCATAAGGTAGTTGTAATAAACGATGATTAAATTAATGACGGTCAAATGATTATATGAAATAATTATCTTATTACGAAAATGTATGTCTATTATACATACACACATATAAACACACACACACACACATACATATATATATATATATATATATATATATATATATATATATATATATATACAAATTGTATATTGAAATGTTTATCTCTCATAACATTAAATTTATGCATATGTAATATATTTATCAATATACATTCATATATATATATATATATATATATATATATATATATATATATATATATATATATATATGTATATATGTGTGTGTGTGTGTATGTGTGTATATGTATATAGGGTGGTCCAAATGATACTGAAGGGTTTAAACATACATTTATTTGCTTTCTACCATTTACTATTCTCTGCTATCCTTCAATCTCATTTGGGCTATTTGTGTATATGTATTGTAAATATGTGTTAATAACAGTAATATGTGTTAACAAATAATTTTAATTGATTAGTCTTATTTTTAAAGTCATTAATTTTAGTTAAAAAAAATCTATTTCTGAAAAGATCAAATTTTCAGAAAATTTTCCATACTATAAATCGTCGATTTTTGAGTAAAAAATTGAAAATTTTAAAATGTTCACATTTATATTTTTTATACACGTAATCAATAATTTTGATTGAGAATAATAATTTTTCAACAAAATTAACAATCATAATTAAAAAATAACAATTTTATATACTTAAAAAAATTTGGTTATTTTCAATTTTTGTTTTAAATTGAAACGAGTTTAAAAAATAATGTACAGAATTACCAAAACGAATAATTATGATTCTAAATATACAATTCCACTCCGGTTAAACACTTTTAACGAGCAGATTAGATAGATTGGTAAGAAAAGCTTGTAGATAATTGATAATAGTGATTTTTTGGTTAAAAAGTTGACCTAATGATTAAAACTGGATTTTATGTAAATAAAACACATTTCATGTTCGAGAATGTGTTTTTAATAATCGAATCGCTTTATTTTATACCTAACCTTTAATTTTAGATGAAAAAAATCGATTTTTGGAAAGGTCGAATTTTCATGAAATTTTCCATACTGTAGGTCGTCGTTTTTTTGAGTAAAAAAATTGAAAATTTTAAAATTCACTACAAGTCAATATTTTTTATTGAAAAGCAATTATTTTAACAGAAAATAGTAATTTTTCATCAAAAGTAGTATTTGTTATTAGAAAATATAATTTTCATAATGGAAAATTGATTTTTTGTCATTTTTGATGTTTGTTCGAAATTGTAAAAATGATAAATATGTAAAAATGGGAAAAAATATTTACATTTATTGTAATATTTTATTAAATTTATATAAATATAAATTGAAAAATATTTTTTAACACAAACTGTATGAATTTTGAATCTAATTGTAATAACCAATGTAATTATTTTTAATGAATTAGCACTTAAATTAGAATCGTATTAAAAATATGACTTAGAACAATTAAATATTTGAATTACTTATTTGAAATACTGAAACAACATGAAAGTAATTTAAAATTGTATTCATACTTGTTTTTTCTTGATTAAATTAAAATATACAACACACATACACACAAATATATATATATATATATATATATATATATATCATATTAAAGTTTTTTAATTTAATTTAAAGAAAAAAAAATAAATCCATTTAACTGACATTGGGAAATTGTTAACAGTATTCAATTCTTGAAATATCATTTTCAAAAACCATATAACATTTGAACTGTATTTTACAGCAATTTATATGTGTATAAACGATAAAAAAAGAATATTATATAAAAAAAAATTGTCACATTTTGTTATAATTTCAAAAATATATTCAATAAAGCAATGTGTGTCACGAAAACGCGGATAAAAAATAAATTTCGTTCGGCGTGGTACCCTAAATCCGAAGAAAAATAATATCGTAAAATGTAAAACTTATCAAGACCAATAAACATTTAACAAGTGCCATTTTATGTATGCCTTTAGATTATATGAATGAAAGTGAAAGTCGTCGCAATAAAATGATTTATTGCGAAGAACATATTTATTCTGACACCATTTTGGATTTCAATGAATCATTTTATGTGACAAATAAAAATGTTCCATTTTTTTTATTAAAAATATGTCAGTTTGAACCTTTAAATTGAAGGATATTTTTTTTATACAATTTTCAATTAATAACTAAAAATCACCATTGTTGTTAAAACATTTAATAATATTCTTTTTAATTAATTGATATAGAAATAAATATTTTTTCAGTCGACATTTTGTGCATATGTATATACACATATGGTGAATATTATTTTTCATACAGAAAATAAACACATTCGTCAAGAAAGTGGTAAAAACTATATTACTTTCTTTGTACTGTTTTCATTTCAACCCGTTTTTTGCACAACTAACAAACGGATGTTTGATATTGATTCACCTTCCAACCTTCGCAAGTTTTGGTCAAGGTCGGTTCATTTTCACTGACTGAACAATAAGCACTACTGAAGTTTATTATTATGAACATAATTGTGGAAAATGTTAGACTTACTAAGAGTAATATTTATATGTCTACGAATATATATAATGTTTTTTGGCATATAATTTACGTTTTTATTAACAATTTTGATAAGTACAGGGTTTTTCAATAAGCTCTTTAGAAGTTGAAATGAAAATAAAACAAAAAATATCTAATTAATTATTTTTATTTTTAAACATATTCTATGGCATTAATAATGGAATACAATTTCACTCATATTAGTCCAATTTTAGTCATTCTCACATAATTGTGGTCCAATTTTATGAATTTCACGTTCAATGCTTATTTTTAATCCTTCTGTTTGTAGTTTTTCAATATAAACCAATGATTTTACATAACCCCACAGAAAAAAAATCCAATGGAGTTAGATCACATGATCTTGGTGGTCAATTGATGGATCCATTTCGTGAAATAATGGGCTCATTAAATTTTTGTTTCAATAAGTCTACTGAAGTTTTTACAATTTCTAAGTGTTGTTAAATTGTTAAACGTTACATGATAATTTTCCAAACTATACTGAGTTGAAAAGTCAAAATGAGCTTGAAAAAAATTCAAACATGGCTGACACCAGCTGTCAAAGTTCTGATATTCTTATTGGAAAACCCTATTTTAAAGAATTATCAATTGATATTTTAAATGATACAATTATATTTTTTATTAAAATCATGAAAAACAATAGTATTATATTATTTAATCAAATATTTAATTGTAATTTTTATAGGATTTAATTTATATATTTTTTAAAAAAATGTAAATGAGTTTTTTGATGAAACTTTAGTGTCATTTTAATAAAATACACTGAATTAATTACACATTTTTTGAAACAAATATGTTTATATATATATATATATATATATATATATATATATATATATATATATATATATATAAAGAAGAAAAGGAAAAAAAATGTAAAAATAAGTACGTTTGAAAATTTATAAGAGATAATGAAAAATACGTACGATAAATCTTCAATAACGTCGTTAATTTTAAAAAGGTAATAGGGTTAAATATAAATTGAAGAAAATGCTGTAAAAGGCAATTGTTTTTACGATCCTATAATCGTAGCTTGTCGTTGTGCGTGTAAATTACCACAAAATTTACGCTATTAGTCGCAATGGCAGCAGCGTTGCATAGCCGCAGCTTCAAGGAAGACATCGGTAGCTTCGTGTGATTTCTGTTTTCACTTTCATCCCCACAGTCATCGAACAAAGGTAATGTATGCAAATTGGAAAACGGGCGAGCAAACGTTGGGGATCCAACCGGCTCGGTTCCGCGATTCTGTCTGTGTGTACAACGACAAACAACACAGTGCAAGCAAGGAAGTAAGCGAAGGTAACATAACATCTCATAAACGGGTTATGTTTTGTTTATTATCTTTACGTAAGAGGGGTGCGGGGCACAATGCCTGTCTCATAACCGGCTCATACTACGTCCTGTCATCCACCTGAGCCCATCTTCAACGTACGCATACAATGCCGTGGATGTCATTAACACGTTGAGGTAAAGGAAAATATGTATCAAAATATTCCAAGTATGAAGTTGCTTCAAACATTACACGGAAAGAATTTCGCTAGACTACATGTATACAACGTATAAGATTTTTTTCTATATGAAGATGCTTTTTTTATATCATAATAACTTTCTTGCAGGGTTGTTATCAAATTATATAAGACAGTTATGGTTCAATGTGAGTGTACCTTTTTTATACACAGCTTTTTATGCTTTTAAAATGTAGTGCTATTATGTACGTATACAGGTGATCAAAAACTACATTAAATAATATATATATGATGTAGTGTTCGGATTTTAGCCAACCAATACATTTTTTCAGTTATTTATCTACAATCAAAATCTATATACATATGATTTATTAACCTTGTTTTATATATATATATATATATATATATATATATAAACTTTTCAGCTATTGAAAAATACGATAGAAAAATAAACAATATTTTAATTCAGAATAAACATGATTTATAAGGAACATAAATATTTAATCCATTTGAGTACCAAACAAATAATGAAATAAAAAAGGTTTTTGTAATTACAAGTCCGATTAAAAAAAAATAATAATCCATGTGAGTGGCATAAAACGTAAATTTGTAGTAATCAAAAAAAAAGTATTAAACAAATTGAACGTTTGTTAAATTGGGTACAAATTGAAAAATTTTATATACTATTGATTTTCCATAAATTAAGGTACAGCTTCTGAATTAAAATTTTGTGAACTTTGATTTTAGGGAATAGGTGTTAGATGATAGACTGAAAAGTTTTACTTAAAATATTTTTTTGTGAAGAATTTAATGAAATGTTTATTGTGGTAAACTGATAAATAATAATCTATAATATATTCATTGTAGAAATACTTATTTTTTATATATACATTTTTTTGTCTCAAGTGTGGAAGATAATGTAATTCGAAATTTCTTAAAAAAAAACAAAGATTGAAGAAACAGTAATCAATTTCAGTAGGAAAAGAATTTAATACATTCAAACAATGTTAATCTTAAACAAATAATAGAATTTAATTTCAAGTAAAACAGAAACTTTAACCATAACAATTGTTTATTTTACTGTAAAGTAGGTTGAAGTTTAATGAAATTTTCTAAGTATTATTGTCACGTTTTCAAATACGTACACACATACGGTAAATGTGCTGTGATGGTTAAATCATGAGTACGAAATAGATTTTGATACCTCTTCAAAATGTAGATTTACTGAACGTTCTATCTACTATGCGAATAGGTTTTGTTTAATTGTAAACAAACCACTTTTGAGATCTAATTTCAACGTTTATTTCGGATAGCTGGCTGGCTTTATAATCACATGTAAGCGTAACACAATACGAAACACTATTAAAGGTCATCCTCTATGTATACATGTATACATATATATATATATACTTTGTAATAAAATGCTTTTGAAAATGACATTTTACACAAAAAAATAAAATACGATTAATCTAGAAAACCAGTTCAGTTTTGTAAAGTTTGAAATAATATAATAATAATAATAATAAAATAAATTGAATGAAATATTTTTGAACAATTGCACAAATGTCTGTCGTTTATGCATTTTGTGTTAACGGCGATGAATTTATATACAAAGTTGAATAGAATGTATGTACGTTTGGTGACACGTTGTATTATTCATATTTTTTTAATAAGCATTGCTCTATTTCGAATTTATGGACATTACGTTGTTATGCTTTGTTTAAATATTCAACTTTTATGGTAATAATCATTTAAAATGTATATAATAATTTAATGGTTTTTAATTTTGGTCAAACAAGCATATATTAAAGTATGAACATTTTAATTACAAATATAATTTATATTATTGGCATAAAAACAAATATATAAATACTATTTGTGTATATATATATATATATATATATATATATATATATATATATATATATATACATATCAATATCATCATCACCATCATAAGCTTCTTCAAAACATTACACAAAAATGCCTCATAAATTTGAATATAAATTCAATATAACAGAATGATAGAAGTGCATCTATAGTCAATTTATGCTTATTGTGTATTTTTCAAAAAAGAATTTTTTTCTAATAATATTTTTTCGATATTATTTAATTTCAATTCACTAAAATGCATTTATGTGTGTATACACACTCACACATATATAAATATATACATCTTAGAATATTATAACAAGCTGCATTTAAGCACTGACTGTATTTTGATTGAACATTCTGCACTTTTTAATAAAACGTTGTATATTCTTTTTTAAAAAGTAAAGTACGAAATGTTACAAAGTAAAAAGAAAATTAATTTCATTTTAAACGAAATCTAACAATGTTGTATTTCTTGAAAAATATCTCCTTTATTAATTTTCTATCTCTTAATTTTTACAAATGTGTTTTTTTAAAAAAAATATATTAAATAATTTTTATATATAATAATAATAATAACCATTACAATAAATATATATATATATATACATATATATATATATATATATGTAAACTGGAAATTGTATATAAAAAAACACATTAAATTTCAAAAAGGTCTAATAATTTTATTTTTATGACAAGAGAGATAAAATTGTCACCCTTTTTCGGAAAATGAAAACAGAATAAACATTAACTTATATGTTTCATTTATCAGTGTACTATATTTATGTACATTTGATTTTTATGTATAATGGTAAATAAAATTTAACAAGAAATTGAAAGACATTATTATTTTACATATTTCGACCGGAATTCGTATTAGCCGAGAAATTTAATTATCCGATATTATCAGGAAGATGTGCAAATTCTACAACAAAAAGTGTATAACGACACTTCGGTTTGTTGGTCGTCGATATAATATAAAGTTTACATTTACGCACAGCGTCGACAACGAGCGCAGCAAGTGCGGTGCTGCTGTCAACGCCCGCCTTGTACATCGACGGCAGAGGGTAGTGGCGGCGTCGAGGGTGGAATGTAACGCGCGAGCGTGTGGTTGCATACGCGACCGCTAAATTATGCAGTGTTAATTACGAGATCATGTGGTGTCGCGCTAGCTCATGTCGGCTCATCCCCAAACCGAAACTGTCGAGTTAGAACTGCCGTGCGCTACGTTATCTATATTCATAATCAGGCCTCGACAAATACACCCGTCGACCGCTCGTCACCGACCAACTAACTAAGCGTTGTTACCTGCGATTATAACACACGCTCATATCAACACAAAACGACTAACCGAATGGGACAAAAGCAACAACGAAAAATATGCAAAACCGATCGTTCTTGTTTCCCGTATTAATCTCATCGTAACGAGGCCAAATGTAATGACATTTTCGATATTAAAAAACAAACTTTTTTTGATCATTTTTTAATTGAAAAAACGTTACTCTTGGCGATTCAATCAAGCAAATGATAATATTAAAAATAACACCACATTATCTTCTGACGTACGCTGAATCTCTATTAACATTTTATAAATGGTATGAAAAAGTATTATATTAGAGTAAGTAATTTTATTTACATAAATATATTCTTTTTATATATATATATATATATATATATATATATATATATATTAATTAAGTAGAATTATTTTATAAAATAGAACTGTTTTTAATTCTGTCAAAGGCTAGCCCTAGTAAAGCTCATTGATGCCAGCAGAGGTAAGGAAGAAATCCTAAAAAAACACTGTAGTAGTAGGATATCAGTTAATCATGTCTAAAAATTTTATTTGTATGTCACATAGTAGTCACCAAATGGTGATGTTGTTATTTTACAATTATAATGAAATAGGGAGGATGAGATCAAGGATCTAGTCTTTAAAATCGGATTCCTTGAATAATGAAGTGAGCCTTAATAAAAACATTTATTAAAACTGGGAAAATTATTCATCGAATGGTTCATTAATAGATTGAAAAAAATTAAAAGAACCTCAGATAAACAGAGGTTCATCAGACATTCGAAAATACATGAATTTTGGATTTTTCTAATTGTAGATTTTCCAGTAACTTAACTTTTTTGAATTACATTTATTTTTATACTAAAAGGATTTCTTGTGTTTTAGATATAATGAAAAAATATTTTTATTAAAAAAATACAGATGAAATAAAGTGTACTAATATTTAATACTTATCTTCGATATAAATTTTAGAATAATTAAGAAAAATTGATAAAAATGTAAAAAATAATTTTCCAAATTAAAAAAAATATAATATATATATATATATATATATAAATATATTTTTATAAATAATATAATATATATATATATATATATATATATATATATATATATATATATAAACTTTAAGAATTTTTTTGAAAGCCAGTAGAAAAATAAAATGTAATAAAATAATTAATAAACATCAATAAATATAAATAATAATTTTTAAAATAAAAAAATATGTAGAAACTAGAAAAATATTTTATTAAAGACAGAGGTAAAATAAAATGTAATGAAATAATTAGTAAAAATTGATAAAAATATATTTAAAATTAAAAAATATGTAAAAACTAAAACAAAAAATTATGTCAGTAGAAAAATAAAATATAATGAAATAATTAATAAAAATTGATAAAAATATAAAGAATTTTTTTTTAAATTCCAAAAATATATAAAAATTCAAAAAATATTTTTTCAAGACGAACAGAAAAATAAAATATAATAAAATAATTCATAAAGATCGACAAAAGTAAATAAAATTAATATTTAAAGTTCAAAAAATATTTTTAAAAGCCATTAGAAATATAAAATATTTCATAAAAGATGATAAAAATAAAAAAAGGATTTTTGAAATTAAAAAAATATATAAAAAATAAAAATCAGTAGAAAAATAAAATTTAATGAAATAATTAAAGGGGCTATCTTATACTAAAATTGTGGTAAACGTAAATTATGTCTCAAAGACGTTATTCGAATAGAATATCAGTGTCTAAGAAATGCACTTTAAATAAGGTTCAAATAATTACAAATAAATAACAAAAATAATAAAAACTTTATGAATATAAATAAATGACAGGTTAATGATTATATTTCTTACATCTTCTAAAATACTATAATAATACCATTTCGATTGATCTAATTTTAAATGTTCCAGATTAGTTAATTTCTCATCAATTCGGTGTATTAAGGCAACGCTGGAGAATATATATTGATATTAATGGCATTGTTCTCTAACTTTTGTTCGGAAGACTGTAATTTAACATTAATTACACTATTAATCAACGCAGCACTGTAAAATGAATTTAATAAAAGTAGAAAAATGTCTTCGGACTACGCATAGCATCGTCATTCAAAATGGACGCAATTTTTAACCATCTGTTAATTATATCATAATTGATATTTTATATATAAAAAAGTATCTCGTTTTTCATCGTCTCCACAGAACTCATTAAATAAAAACATATAAATTGTTATGTCAGTTTAATTTGTTCTGTCGGTAATTTATTATAAATAACGACCATCTGGATAAATCTATACCGATACTAGTAGCGGCGTTACGACGACGCATTGAAATTAAATCGTCGAAAAGTTAGTCAAGCCTTCTGTAAAGAACTTATCGTCGAGTCGATTTGTTAACTTTGCGCGAAAAATGTCATTGTGGAAATAAGCTAAAGTGTCACAATTTCGTCGGCGGGATGAAAGGGGCTCGCATTCAAGCCCGACCCAAAATGTGTAACAGCCGTGAAGAACCACTCCGTTAAATTAAACGGAGCGTGAGAATGATTGCAATTCAAACTCAGACGTTCAAGTATCGCAGACGCATTGCCTCCTGAAAATGATCACGGACTGATCGAAATTTATATTTTTAAACCACCTGTTTGAACCCGACTTTCATAGATCACTGTCATCGACAAAAGTTAATCTATATTTTATATATGTACGTCTATATACATGTACATACCTCTATATACATACACATACTCGAAAAGCTTCCTTAGTTGACAATCACAGATTTTGGTCGTTTGGCATTTTAATATAAATGACGAAATCAATGTCAGGTTTCAAGGATCGTATGAGTTATGACGAACTAATTTCATGATGTCGAACCAGTGGAAAAAAAACGAAACTCTATTTAATCGAATGCCATACAACATACATGCCCTTATATATATTAGGTTGTCAAATATCTCCCTTCCGCCTTTTTGTCTTTTATATATATATATATATATATATATATATATATATATATATATATATATATATATATATTCTGTGGCATTAATGATGGAACACAATTTCACTTATAAGACCACCACGACTTCGCTTGACATAGTGCAATTTTTAATCACTGTTTCACATAATTGTGGTCCAATTTCATGAATTACATGTTCAATGTTTAATGTTTCTGTTTGTGGTTTATCAACATAAACCAATGAATTCACATAACCTCACAAAAAATAATCCAATGGAATTAGATCACATGATCTTGATGGTAAATTCATAGGTCAATTTGTGAAATAATGGACTCATTAAACTTTTATTTCAATAAGTCTTTTGAAGTTTTTACAATTTCTAAGCGTTTTTGGAATGTTAAACGTTTCATGATAATTTGCCAAACTATACTGAGTTGAAACGTCAAACTGAATTTAAAAAAAAAAAATTAAACAAGGCTGCCACTTAGCTGTCGAAGTTCTAAAATTCTTATTGGAACTCTTATATATTAGGTTGGCAAGTATCTCCCTTCCGCTTTTTTTTTTGTACATAGCTTCGAAATTCAAAAGACCAGAAGGCGGAAGGAAGATATTTGCCAACCTAATATAATAACTCCTATATTATGCATATATATATATATATATATATATATATATATATATATATATATATATATATATATGCATAATTATTACATGAATACTATTTTGAAAAAGAATTCTAATTAATTTTTACAAATGAATTACTACCCCACAAATCATAAATTTATTAAAGAAATATTCAACAACTTATTATTCACTTTTATTAATTTGTACCATCACAATTATATATATTTTTTTTTACATTTCGATGATAGAAATTTTTCTTAAATACTAAATTTCCCTTAAATTATTTCTATGCAAATCAACATGAACAATAATCAAATATTAAACATTTCAATAAAAAAATAATGAATGCTTAAAAATATTAACTTGTTTGTAAAAGTAAATAAGACTCAGTTCTGTATAGGCAACTTTAATTACATCGAAGAGAATCGTACAAAGTAAGAATTCTTACAATGAAATATTCTGTTATTGAAAACATTTGTAAGATATATTTCTGATAAAAATATAATTCTGATAAAAAGCTATTTGAATTAAACTTTATTCGATTATCCATAATTTGTTAATTTTACATTAATAACATAAAAAAATAAAAACATATAAAGTGAGAGACATGTTTGTTGATCAATACTTCTCAATAATTCATGAGAATTAATTTCTTAGTGAGAACTAATATATTTCACAGAGCTGGGATTCGAATTTGTGACATGTTAGTCACTGAAAGTAACTTGCTAGTAAATTTTGATAACTAATTAATGTTTAAAACTGTTCTAGAGATATCATTGTATATTAGTGCCAAAAACATTCATTTTAATTTGTCTTTGTGATAACAATAATGACTGAATATCAAATTAATGGTTTATTCAACTAATCCAATAATTAAAAAATAAATCTGTGCGATAATTTTGGATTTTTATTTTACATGATGCTTTTGTTATTTATTTTTATATAAAATTCTTAAAAAAATTATTATATAATTTTTTAAAAATAATTTTCAATAAATAAATTTATCAGAATTTCTTCTTCATATTTATTGTTAAAATGTCATCCAAATGTGATGTCTAGATTTGCGTTTTATTAAAAAGAAACTAAACACATGTTTCCCTATACACATGTTTCTTTTTAATATTATAAAACATAAATCTAGGAGTCACATTCGGATGACCATTAATAACTAAAAGTGTTCATAAATTTTCTAATTTAATATTTCATTAATTAATTATGTTTTGAAAAAAAAATATTAAAATTATATAAATTTCTTAATATAATTACTTATTTTAAGAGAATTAATAATGTTTTAAAGAATGTATATAGTTTTTAATACACTGTATTTCAAATATACTAAAAGTTAATTAAGTATTAATTAGTTGCTATTAAATAATTACAATTATTTTACAACGAAGAGTAAAAAAAACCCTTTAAAATATAAATTGTATCAAGACGAAACCTAAAACATTGTACAGTGCCACATTCGTACTGTTTTCAATTTTGCATCATTTAACATAACGAATTACTCTGCATTCGTGAGTAGCGAATTAGGGTGCGCAATGTCTTGATTTTGATGTATATTGCGTTAGTTTGAGAATCTGAAATGACATAGAGCTTGCGCTTTGACGACTTTCTACGTCACGGCACCTCATCGTTTACTTACGAGATGTGCACATAAATTATTCAGTTTCAAGGGGGCGCTAAACACGTATAAATTTAACATAGGTTTGATCTGTTAAAGTCGACGTCGATGTTAAATCTTGCGAATTATTTTTGACAAGATGGCATTCAACCATGTCAAAGAAGGGGTAGTTCTTAACGTTCTATTGTCTCAGACAATCATTGGTTTTGTCGTTCAGTGACGTTTGTATATTCATTTATTAGATAACTTATTTACTATAGTTTCTACATGTATACACACAAACAGGTACAATTTTTTTTTGGTATGACACTAATGTTACTGTTGAATTATAAAAAATCGTATATTTTTTAAAAGTAGTATTTTATATAATCAAACCATAATTTATAACTTACTAAAGGAAAATATATTTAAAAAAAATGAAATCAATACAATTAAAATAAGAAAAAATATTATTTGATTTTCAAAACTGACCTTCTTAAATGATAACATAAATCCAAGTACAGACAATGTTGAATGTTCAAACAATTAAAAGATTAAAAGAGAAAAGTAAAAGAAGATAAATAAATGACAAAGTCAGCAAGAAAAAAATTCTGTTAAAAATACAAGTCTACGCTGAAAAGTCTACAAACATAAAAGCATGTACAAAAGAACAGAGTTGAAAGAATATAAATTAATAAAAACCTACGTGAGAATGAATAAAAGTTAAAAAAGTAGCACAAAATAATAATAAAACTTTTCATTAATACTTTAATACAAAATAAATAATTTTCTTGATATTTTTTAAAAGAAATTTATTAGTGATTATTTTATTAAAAAAACACAACAAAAAATACATTTTCTGTAATTAAATAAAATGTTAGTGAGTACAATGAGAAATAGTGTAATCAGAGATTTAACGTTCCAAACGGTATTAAATGTCTTCAAGATTTAATGAAAAAAGACGTGGAAAAATACATGAATAGTTTTCATTTTTGCTATCATTTTTTGCATATACATTTATTTTAAAAACACTTTTTTAGATGTTATAAAATACTACTATAAATATTAAAATATTAGTAAATACCATTTTAAAATTAACAAATTTCTGTTAATAATATGGAAATTATGATATACAACACATACACATATTGTCTATTTATGAGAAAAATAGTGAATAGATATTTTCGTATATGATAATGAGCAAGCCAAATAAATTTGTTAACAAAAATATTTCATCTTATAGTTTCCATCCACCTAAAATTTATTCACAGAATGCGTACATGTGTATATTACGAAACGTTATCTTTTATTTATAAGGCTTAATATTCAAATACAAAATTTAAATTATGAATAATTTCGCTCTGGAAACCACGAGTCAAAACACAGAGCGAAAACAAACAATTTTATTAAATAATGCATATTGAAACCAATTTATATTTAATACATTTTCCGAAGTATCGTTCCATTATCAAAAACTGTTAAAGGCTTGAAAACAAAATGTAAATATGAATTTGAACTTTCGTCAAGAAAAAAGTGAACATTTTCTTCGTTCATTAATCGACGTTATCAAACATATAAGGAGGCCAAACGAACGGTGGTAATTTTTCATAAAATACCTGTTAAACCAGATATTTTACTTTCGTCTAGTGTTTATAAAGTATTCCACGTCTCACTTTGCCTGAGGGATTGCGCTGCTACACCCGTGCCGCGAAGATCATTACGTTTAATATTTAATACAGTTAAGGCAATAAAAGGGATACATACATTCTGACGAAATATATCCACAACAATACAACCACTAATATATATATATATATATATATATATATATATATATATATATATATATATATATTTTCTTCGTTTTTTTGCCATTTATTCACTATTTAATACTTTTTCATAAAAAATTATTAATATACATAAAAAATAATTTCAAAAATAAAATTAAGGAGCAAGATAATAAATAATGGATTAAATGAGACTGAAAGATGGGGACAAATAATAAATGATACTAAGCAAGTAAAATCATGTCTAAGCCCTTCAATCTCATTTGGGACACCTATATAAAACAATATACAAATTAAAATGTAACTTGCAAATAAATACATATTAATTGAACAAAATGTCACAAGATGAATACAAAAAAATATCAACTGCATAAAACAGAAAAATAGACATTTTCTCATGATATATTAGCTATCAGATATAATTAAATATATTAAAAATATAATTATTAAAATAATAAAAAAATAGAGGATAAAACTAAACATAATAAAAAGCATGGAGATTTGTAAAAATAAAAAAAAAATATTCAACACAATAATAAATATAAATAATTCATAATTTCAAGTAAAATAAAATTAAAAATTATGTACAACAGACAAAATTTAAACAATTTTCATCATTTAAAAATGATAATATTTTTTATCATTTCCATAAAATTACTTTTTAAATTTGAAAATATTTTAAGTATATATATATATATATATATATATATATATATATATATTTATATTTATATATATTTGATTAAGAATCATAAGATATAAAAAGGCACAAGAAAAAACTCATAAATAGATTGGACAAAGACATAAAAAAATTTTTCTTTGTTGAATAGAAGACGACATAAGGTTGCTGAAAGTGAAAATTTTTGGAAGAGACATTCTTCCAGCAGTGGATAGAAATAGACTAATAACGATATATAAATCAATACAGAAAAATATAAAAAAGTATTTATTTTAAAAAAAAATCAGTTCTCTCTTTTCTTCACCTGTCCTTTATATATAGGATCATCCAAATGTGACGCCTAAATTTGTGTTTTATTAAAAATAAATATGTGTGTAGTTTCTTTTTAATAAAACACAAATCTAGGCGTCATATTTGTATGACTCTCTCTCTCTCTCTCTCTCTCTATATATATATATATATATATATATATATATATATATATATATATATTTATATATATTTGTGTGGGTGTAAAATGGTATGATTACAAAAAGGTCATCGGCAACGCATCTAACAGAAATTTACTGTGATACGAACGACCCCTAACTAGTAGTATACATGTTCAAACATGTCCTTTGATATAATCTGGTCATGACATCAATAAAATGTAGCTTCTTCGAACCGAGATACCGAGCATTGAGTCTCGTTACGAGTTCGCACTTAGATAGCTTCTTGCAAGTATTTAATTCTCAAAGAAACATGTCATAGAGCGAAGAATGATGTTGCCTCCTCGAGTCAGTTGTGTACAAGAAAATGATTTCGTGTATAGATTTGTACGTATTCTGTCGCGATGAAAATAGTGTAGGATGTAACATTTTCTTTAATAAATAAAATATTAGATCTAATAGCACATAAATAAGAACACATCTGATCTTATCGTATCTTGTTTCTATACTTTTCGTAAAGTTTGAACACATTTATAAAATTATATTTCGACATAGTCGAAGATGAAGTTTACACTTTTCAGTATTTTAAGTACGAGGATTAATATTATTTTATTCAATAAATAAATATATATTTATTATTTTTTTAATATCTTTCGAACTTATCGATATTTTGTAATTATTTTCTCTCTTACATATACACACATATATGTGTGTGTGTAATACAAAAATATACTTAAGAAATAAAAAGATGTGGTTTAGAAATTACAATTTTCTTATACAAAAGATTTTATTTAAATAATACACTTTATATTGTAGAGATTATGATTCTAAATACAATTATAACCATAGAACAAATTTACTCAACTCCATTGTTCTACGTGGTAATTGTTCAAATATATAGACTAACAAATCCCTTGTCAGGAGAGGTAATACAGGAAGTAAAACATTACAATGGTGTTTTGAACATATTTCCTTGAGTTATAGAAGATAAGGAAGAAGAGATACAAAATGATCGATTATAATATGTATTTATGAACGATAATTTATAAGATACATTTAATTACATACTTTGTAAATTTTACAGAAATTTTCAAAATAGAATGATTTAAAATATCATCACATCTTGAAAATGTTAAAGATTGTTTAAATAAAGCACATGTTTTATATTAAAGTGAAATGAATAAATACACACACACAAAATACATTTAAAATAATAAATACAAATATGTGTGTGTTATTTATGAAAAGAAACGAAATGAAAGAGAGAGATAAATATTTTTTATCTGATTTACATAAGAAGATCTAATCTTGATATCATTTATGTTTACTACAAACAGTTCAAGATGCTCAAGAAAATCATAATATCAAAATATAAATATTTTTATTCAAGGTTGGAAAACGAAAAATGTTTTTTCATCATTCAACAAAGATAATCTTGAATGGAAAACATCTGAAGAATTTAGTAGCAAAGAAAAGTAACAATGGTTATCAAAGAGGTTTTTCTAGAACTTGTATTGATAAAGAAATATGTAAAATAGGAGATAAGAGTAAATCGATGTTGGTAACATCGATTTACTCATCTGTTTAACTTATTTAATCCTATATCAAGTTGATTACCTGCGGGTAACCGACATTGTGGGTCAGGTCAACAGTTAATTTTGTGGTTGGTGGGTTATCATATAAAGATAATATTTATAATGTATATTTTATTTTAAATTAAATTCACATAAATAACAGTGTGTTTTTGTTTGGAATAAAACATAAATTTATGTTTGTTGCTAAACATTGAATTAATTATTTATATTTTAAACAATTTATTTTGTTCAAATATTTGGTTTTCTTGTTAAAAAAATATTTTCTATATAATATTTTCATTACAGATAATTATCTAATCTTTTAATTTAATTTATTTTATATGAGATAAAATAAATTCAATTTTAATATACCTTATTATTCCAACAGTTTGTTTTGTTCATGTATATACATTTAAAAATAATTATTAAACAATTTTGCAAAATATTCGAAATAAAAATATAAACAAAATAAAAATTTACAATGTTTTCTATGAGTAAATATTTGCAGAATGTTATTTATAAATATTTGACTGAGTGATGAGTATTTAAAATTGCACAGTAGTTTACAATATTAGGGAATATAATTATTTTTTATACCATTATATCGTTTATTTACATATTTCGAAAATGATTTTTATTTATGTTAAATTCGTAATATTTTATGCTACATTTTAAAATGTTTTCAAATTTGAATATATGATTTACTAAATTATTTGATTTAAGTTACAACTGTTTTGATACTGTGATTAAAATACTATTATGTGTATATAAATAAAATAAAAACTACAAAATCACAAAATTTTATAATGGGAACAATAAGTGATTGTTGAAATATTTTTATAAATTTTTGTGGCATTGAAATGAGAAAAATATTTATGTAAGATTATTTTCGAATTATAAAAGATACATTTATTTTTTGTTTAATAAAATTAAGATACAGTACATTCCAAAGATTTATAACTCATTATAATTTAGATGATATTTGATGAAAAAAAAATATATAATGTTTTCCCGGTCGTTATAACTGTTTTTATGACACTTGTTTGTTATTTCTCCAACGCTCTGAACGACACATATTCGTATCCCTGCATAGATTGTACTGGTAAAAATAATTACATTGCTTAATCGACACAGGCACAGTTAATTTTGTAAATCTTTAATGTGAGTCTCGACACCTGTGTAGCTGCAGTGAAATTAAAATCGGCCGAGCGACGTTCGCGAGCTTCGATACAGACATCCTGCTGTGACATAAAAACACCATACGGCAATAAAAAAATCTTTTACTATCAATTTTCATTATATCTGAAGGATTTATATTTTTATAAATATATTGCGCACATTTATTACACTATATTAATAAATTTTCTTTTGAACTTGTTTCAATTATGTTTGGTGTTGTGAATGCTCTGTATACCAGAAGTTCTTTAATTAAAAATTAACACTACAACATACGCTCTCTCTTTCTCTTTATATATATATTATATATATATATATATATATATATATATATATATATATATATATATATATATTGTTTGTCTACATACTTTATTTCATTAAAGAATAAAGCTTTTAATTTTTACTAACTCCAATCTCAAAGAAAAAATATTGAAATTTATGTGTGTGCCAGTGTTGGTAATTATTATAACAATAAATATTGTTACACAAGTACAATAAATAATTTTGAATATTAATTTTTTGGTTAAATTCAAAGAACAAAATTACACACAATACAAGTTGTTATAATTTTTATACACAATAAATCAATTGAAAAGGCATGCGATTCAGTATATGTAAATGACAAGTAAACAAATCGAGGAAAATTTTCTTTGATTGAAATAAAACGTAAGATTGTACAATTTATATATATAAACTATACAAATTATTATTGATGGATTAAGATTATTAGTGGCTGAATACACACACACACACAACATACAATAAAATACCTTTAAATAATTAAAATAACATGATTTTTTCTATAAAACAGACTTAAATGTGATTATTTAAAACAATGCAAAATTAAGTAAAATAAATTATTTATTGTAATTTAAAAAATAGTTCTGTTTGCTATGTAAACTACATTCTCAAACAACCATAGCTATTAAAAATCATAAACGTTTGTATGTGAATTTGAAATCAAGACAAATTTTAATTAGATATTTTGAAAACGAATTCATAGAAAATGTGATAAAATACAAATATTATTTATATATATATATATATATATATATATATATATATATATATATATATATGTAATGAATATCTGTATGTTTGTTTGTATTACAATATTGTAATTGGATCTAATCTTACAAGTCGTATCCCATTTGCGGTTACACGCATAGACACACTTGGAAAATCTATCGGCTAGAATATATATACACATATACATATAGAGTGTAATGTTTGATGATTATAAATAAGATCCTTATGAATGGTGAATACGTATTTCAAAAGCTATTATATTAAGCAGTGTTTGCTCAATGAAATGATTTATTTTATACGTCAGGGATGCTCAAAATGTAACATTCCTTCATTACACAACCAAACAAATTGAAAGTGAATACTACACTAATGTTTACTTTGTGCTATATACACACATTCAAAAATCCAAACATACATACACATATATATGTAAGTATGTATGTATGTTTACAAATTGCAAATAGTTTATTTCACATAAACATGAATCAGAAATAAATTCACATTTTATGATACATTTTTAACCTGATTATAGTAACTAAAAAAGTAATAAATATCCAAATAATATTAATTTTTTATATAAAAAATATAGGTAAAAAATATTAAGATTTTTTTATGAATTTTCATTATTTTAACAATTCGTATGATCTTTTATGTTTAATATGAAAATGAAAATTATATATATTATTCAAATAATTTTTAATAATCCGTTCTATAATTTTGTATTTTTTATTCTTTTAAGGGGTTATACACAGTTGCGAGGCGCAAAAACGACGTTTTTTTAGGAATTTTTTTTAGAAACAGTATTTATTTTGCAATTACAAATTATGGTTATTTGAATAGATCCTACTTTCAAGAATAAAATAACATGTCGATCATAAAAAATATTAGTGCACCGCTCCTATGTCCCGAACGACCTCCAAAAAAAGGTGCTTGACGGTGATCTCCATATCGGCGGTTTGGATTATTTGAAATCAAAAAATATGGTCAATTCTTTTAAAGGATAGATTAATGCAGGTATTGAACGAAGGAATAATAAAAATTTTCATTTTTGACAAAATGGCGTCTACTTGAAAAAATTTTTCGTTTTTTACTAAAATTTTCGCTCCAAATTGTTTAAAAAAAATAGTAATAATTTTTGTAAACCTTATTCCTTCGTTCAATACCTGAGGAAGATATTTGAGAAGATTGTGTGAAAATTTGAGACCGATCGGTTCAGCCATTTCTGAGATATCGAGATCACTGACTATGAAAACACCGTTTTGAGATAAACGCGTTTGAAGTTTCGGAAGTAGTTTACACATAGTTAAAAATTTGGTGAAAATTCAGGTGTATGTCCGAAAATATTTATCGGATTTACTTTAAATTTTCAGAGAATATACTCAAATATATGTGCATTCCGAAAATGCAAAAAAAATCGATTTTTTGAAATTTCTAACTGCGTATAACCCCTTAAGGCAACGACTATAAAATAACAAATAATATTTACTATTTTCTAATATTTGTTCAAGTTTTGTTTAATTCGTCAAAAAAATCAACTCGCAATCAAATGAATATTCAATGTAAAAACAACACGTTCGGTACATATGTTTTCTACAACGAGCTAGTATTGCGAAAAAAGACTAAAATCTGTACCATGAGAAAACGTATTCACTGTTGCAAACTTTTATTATCGAATACAAACACACAACAAAATAAATTTTTATTATCGACTATGAGTCGTTTTTTGATATTTTCAAATAACAATCACACATCCATCCGCAATTTAGTGCGAAGTTTCTTTAAAGCCATCAGTTTGTGTTCTATTCTATGTGTTAGGTGTAGTGACTCCAACCGATCGGAAGTAGTCAATAACGGCGACGCAGATGACGCGCAGATCACTTGTAAATGAGATTTCTTTCTGGCGAACGGCAAGCGTTCGCCCGTTTTTATGCGGCCGCTCAAATTGATTCCTCGTGTCGAATCGGATGTTTCCATTTAGAATAGCAGCGTAGTTGAATTCAGAATAAATTATATGTTATTTTCTAAATTAGGATTGATACCGCATATTGTATTGAATTTCAAATATAACGATTCAATTATTTATTTTCGTTCACTTAATTCTCAATACCGGCCCGCTTTTCTTTTTCACTTCTTTTCTTCTTTTTGTTGTTGTTGTAAAGACACACTTTCGCTGGGTATGATTTACATTTGAATGTAATTCGTTTCTCGGGATCAGAACAGATATCGTTTTCAGCTTTTTTTTGATCGAAAAAGTATAAGATTTATTTTGTAGATTACAAAGAAATGGAATTACTGATATAGAAAATAAATTAATATTTATAGACTTTTCTCGTAACTGATTTAACTTTAAAATAAATAAAATGTAGACGAGGTAAAAAAAACTATGAAAATTAAACGATTCTTTTTGTATAAAGAATTCTAAATTAATTTATTATTTAATTTTAAACTTTCTACTTTTTAAACATTTATTAAACTTCGCAATCATTTAACATATTTTATTAACTTTTAAATGAAAAAATATGATTTATATGCAAATTATATATTGTAATTTGTACATGTTATACATGGTAATATAATTTAAATATACATTTTTATTTTAAATCATTTAGTTAATTTTTTAGTATTAAAATACCAAAAAAAATGTAATAAAATTTTATCCTAACAACTGGATACTCTTTATATTACTAGAAGATATTTGATGACATGGTAAAAATAGAATTTTATACACTTTATATATATATATATATATATATATAATGTTTCATTGTAACGGCTTCACATACTCGTAGATACATTATTGTTTCTATGTATAAGATCTTTTTTATCCGTGCGAGTTTTCTACAATATGGACGTAAAATCAATGTGGCTTACTATTGTGAAATGCTATAAAAAATCTATAACACCAGCACTAAATAAAAGCGATCAAGTCTTACATTTAAGACTAGAAGACTGTAAAGCCGTTGCCTATAAAAGAACGGAAGCAATGATTTTGACCGGTTATAAAAATAGTAAGTCTCTTGAAAGTGTAGTAAGTGTTTCTATAAGAAATTCGTACCATTATTAACGTTAGTTTTTACTTAAAGTCATATTTGATTACCGTCACAAATCTTTTTTATAACGATTTAACAATATTAAAACAGTTTACTGATTATTTATATAGTCTAGTTTTTATTTTGATTTTTCAAATAAATAATTACATTCTTAAATTATTATAGTATACGATTTTAACTGAAAAATCTATCTGAATAAAGAAAACAATATTTTAGAAACACTCGATGCGTTTAAAGTAATAATCAAATAGTATTCTTTAAAGGTGTATATAAAAACCATTTGAAGTAAAATGTACATTGGAGAAAATATACATTTTACTATAAATGATACACATGTTCGAATAAAACGAAATAAGAGCTATAATATAAAACTTGTAAGTTGACAGTATAAGTCGCAGAAGATAAATATTTGACACATTGTAACACGCGTTAGAAGTGTGTGTATGTATGTATGTGTATATATATATATATATATATATATATATATATATATATATATATATATATATATATTATATGAACATACATATTTCAAAAAATAACATAAATTTCTCAATTTTTTATTAAAACAGTGTTTCTTGATGTTGTTGCTTCCTACGTTATGTACACAAAACGACGTTTGTATGTGAAATTCATAACTGTGTTACGAAGCATGTGTGTACTCTTATAAGATTTTTGTCAACATAAAACGTAAAACGTTCAAAATTTACAAAAAAGTTCGAATAATAGAATATTAAAAAGTGTATGACAGTTCAAAATGTATAAGTTTTATAAATTCCATATCATCCAAAGTAAAAAAATTGTATAAATATAATGAAAAGTAAAAGATATGCAACAATGATATTCTGAATATTATATTTCATGAATAATTGTTTCAAAATTTCGAACGATTTGTCTAAATCTGTTAATCGTAATTAAAATCTGATAACATATTTTAGAAAGAAACTAAATATAGTTGAATTTTAGAAACTAAAATAACTTTAACTTGAAAAATCAAATTTAATCATAAACAGAGCACTAAAAGTTTAAATCCTGTATTAAATAGTTACTAAATTTATATTCTGTATATATTGAATTCCAATAAATATTAATACATGTACATATATATATATATATATATATATATATATATATATATATATATATATATATGGATTAAATACCATTCACTTATTAAGTTCTGTGCATTCAAACTTCAGTAACAAACGATAAAGTTATTTTGCGATATACGTAACTTATGACCAACGATTAATTTTACTGATTAGTTTACTATATTCAAACAGTCGATACAGAAATTATTCTAGTGCGTGTGTTTGTATGAAATTTAGTAAGTGATATATAACACATTATCATATTATTAGTACTATCTCCCAAATAACTTTATTTATTTACTAATTAAACCCAACAATACTTGTTTTAAAATTCTATAAATTATCTCATTTATAAATTATATTTATTTAAAATGATTATTATTTTGTTCACTTTTTATAGAAAATGTAAATATTTTCCATTTATTGCTCGATTTTTAAAACGGTTACAATTATTTACATTCATTCAATTTAATTTAATTTACAATAAAACAAACTAACTATTAAATACCACTTCAAAAATCATATCTGATGATTAATATTCTACTCTGAACAAGATATCAATTAAAACGTAATTGATAGTGAATTAAATAGAAAACGTGAAAGGAATTAATGAGTGACTAACATCGAATGATTGCAAGACGACTTGTTGCACCGAACGTGTTGTTTCTCCATCGACAATTCTAATAGTAGAGAAATCTATTTCACGTTCTTTTAATGCAATACACTTACGTGTTAGAAAATTCGACGTCAGAGAAATGCATCGTTTTAAACGTTTGTACCGACTGAGCATCAAAGAAGATCGTAGATAATAGACGGCTGTTATTTTTTTTCTCGAGCAGAAAAGTAAAAATAAGATATGACGTCGTTGGTACTTTGACAACGTATATTTTTTAAACGAGTATTAAAGAAGCATATCGAGAAAACGCTAGTTTTTAAGAAAAACATATTTTGATTTATGTATATAAATATATATAAACATATTCTTATTATTTATACAAACTGATTTTGAAATTTGAAGAAAATAATCATTCAAAAAATTATTTAAAAATTATTTAATGAAAACATAAATTAATATAATAATGTTTGAATTCTTAAATATTACAATATATTCAAATTAAAGGGAAATTACGAATAATTAAAATGAATTAAAATTTGGAATTCAATTTTGACAGAAATTTTCAAATAAATATTTAAATGCAAATATGAATAAAATTAAAGCTAATAGATTTGAATAAACACTTTCTAAATATTTATTTTTAAAATAAAACCTACATGTTCAGAGAACTGTTTCATTAATATAAAATTTAATAACATTTTAATAGAATTTATTTCATTTTCATAACATATTTGATAAATACGTATAGTTGTTTACAAATATACATACAATATATATATATATATATATATATATTCAAATAAACAAGTTTTTGTATGTATAACAGAATTTTGGAATATCAAAAAATATATTGCATTTAACATAAAATGTATGTTTTAAATGCATATATAGGAATAATGAATATATTTTGTGGGAACTGATCAAATATAAAATAAACTTAAAGTAAAAATTTAATTTGGTTTAAGTGGTTATTTTTTAAAGACGAAATGACAGAACGAAAAATATAAAAGAAAAAAATAAAGAGAATTGATCACTGTTATTCTTGGTTATCTTTGGAGTTATAACGAATTTGCGGATTTATAAAATGTAAAAACTTTCCTCGTAGATGACAAACGTTACTAATCATATTAAAAATATATAGAAAAATATATGGAGGAAAAGTGCAGATTTTTGGAAAATAATATGAAAAAGTAGTGTACAGAAATTTGTGCAATAAATATCAATAATTGATTTCATTCAGTTATATATATATATATATATATATATATATATATATATAACTTATAAATTAATAACTAAAAAGTAAACAAATAATTAAATCTTATTTTACATAATTTTAGAAAATAAACCACAAGAAAAAAAATAATTATTTTAAGAAAAAATGATGAATAAAATAATAATAATCTTTTATGTACTAATTTAACTCCTTTTGATCAAGTAATTTGAATTAGTCGATTTTTTCTTATCCTAAATATAACGTTTAATCTGTTTAATATTTACCAAAGTAAAATGAAAATTAAAAAAAATATCGTAGGATATAAAATCAAATTTAACATAATTTTTTTGTCAGTAATTATACTTAATATCCCTTTTAATAATTAGATTTAAATAGAGTTAACATAATTTTTAAGAACAAGTATTTAATATACATTCTCTAAACTTATATATATATATATATATATATATATATATATATATATATATATATTTTAATGATTTCAATTTTTTAATTTATTAAGTAAAAGAATTAAAAAAGTAATATTACAATTTTAAATCAGTATTTACAAATGTAAAAAAAAGAAAATAATACTAATGAATAAATATTTTTTGTGTTTGCAATTCATTTAAATTTGAAATTTATTTTTTATAAAATTAACAAACACTAAATTGAAGAAATAATAAAAACAACAACATACCATACCGACGTACTTTCAAGTAGTAAAATAAAAGGAGTCTTACCTGAAATAAAAAATATAACAGAATGAGAAATATATATTTCAATTAACGATGTACATATAAATAAATTACATTTTATGAGTTTCAATAGTGACAATATATATCAACAGTACTGTATATTTTTTTAATATATTTATTTATAAATTATTCTTAATGTTTCTGAACGACTAAACATCTATAGACTCTATCTATACGTACATATTTGACGTATGATATTTAAGATCGAGCCAACGGAATCATAACTACTGAACGAAAATACATAAATGTCTTAGAAGGAAATTTATATTCCAATAAAATATGTTTTAACAATGCATAGAATATTTTTATTAGAAATTTATAATGTTACATTTACTAGATAAGACTTTAAAAGTATCTATTAACATATTCAAATTATATATGTATTTATTTATATATACAGAGAGATTATATAAAGATATCAGAAAAATATTAAATTTTTTTATAAACAGGAACAGTGAATAATTCAAATAAAAATAATTTAAAAAATCTCTTCACAGATTATTAAATCATTAAAGACTAAAAATAATAATGTATATACATAGACATATGTGTATAATAAAAAAAATAATGGTACCAATATTTATATTATAAAAAAAATACTTTAATTCATTTATATATAAATACAAAAACCTTAAACAAATGTTTCAAAATAGTTTACCCGTATGTTTAAGAATATCAATAAAAT
This sequence comes from Neoneuromus ignobilis, assembly GCA_029203775.1. Lineage (NCBI taxonomy): Eukaryota > Metazoa > Arthropoda > Insecta > Megaloptera > Corydalidae > Neoneuromus > Neoneuromus ignobilis. The sequence goes on along the minus strand of CP092091.1, from coordinate 12,356,762 downwards.
ATTGCGTTCGTAAAGCAAAACTAACAAAAAGAGAACAAACGGTGTAAAAAAACTGTCTCCTCTTGGTTTTGCTTTGTTCTGGGTATGCAAATACGATCTAACTAAATAAAAAGTCTCCCACACAGAGTGTAACTTTGATTTTTTTATTCAAATATATTCATTCTTTAAAAATGTTTGTGCACTGTCTAGTTTGAAACGAACAATAAATCCATAGATTTATATTTGAAAGTATTACAGAAGAATTTTAATTACAATCAGAAATATACAAACACACACATATACACTTTTATATATATATATAGAGCAGTTCAGCTTTCAGCAATGACTTTTTCATCTACTTAAAATTTAAAGTAGAAGTAATTAAATAAAAAAATACTCGCAAGCAACTTTCTGTACGCGTAAAAATTGAATTAAGAAAAGTTTTAGCAGAAGTTCAACGTGATCCTTTTCGTCTAATAAAAGAGAAATCTCGATTTATGCAGCGAATCTGTGCAGAAATAAAACGTAGAATAATGATTCAAATTCAACACATTGAGGGCGTTTTACATATAAAACTATTTAAAAGATGTTATTCATAAAAGTTATAAACGATAACTCTACTCTATATATATATAAAATTAATTGTAGAGGTATTTATCTAATAATTGTCAAAAAGATAATAAAGATAAGAGAATATATTTCATGTATTTACCTAAGATAATTAAAATGTATTAAAATCAAAAAAAAGAATACATATTTCATTTTTATGTATTCGAACCAGTTTTTTAGTGTCATATATGTATAATTTATATATATATATATATATATATATATATATATATATATATATATATATATATATACTCGTAAATGTATCTATGTACATAGCAATATATATTTGTTTAAGTACCTCTGTCATACGCCACTGTCGACAAAACATCACCACAGAACAAGAGCTCGGCTGCTGTGTCTGTGTGCAGGATATAGAGTTAATTGCAGGAAGGCTATTCGACCTTTGACCCAACAGTATCTCCCACACCTGACTGTCGAGAGAACCCCCTCACAAGTCGACATCAAAGTGTCGGACGTCAGTGAGAGCTCTTTCGGTTGTACGCGAAATGTACATGTATTTTTTTTTTTTTTTGATCCTCTGACAGCAAGATAAGACTGATCATACCTTTAGTCAAAGACAGTGCAAATTCGATAAAATAATTATTGAACAATGAAATTTACAGCTATCATCTCACCAAAAATTCATATTCAGTATGTTATTTGTTCTACAAAGACTGTACAATATTGGTGTATCTAGGGATTTATTCTCTTTTTTATTTATAAGCGCTTTGTACAACATATGTTTTATCAGAGAGAATTTTTAATTTATCTCTCAAACAATCCGCAGTTTGTTTTAGTTACAGTTTACAATTCGATGTTTTTGTTTGTTGTTTTTCAAATATCAGTATAAAGATAAAATTAAAACTTTGACAATTATTTTCTTAACTTTTAACAATAACACTCAAGTTAAACTCGTTGAAAATAATATTAATCACAGAAATGAAGAACAAAAATTAAAAATATTACTTACTATCTCTTTAGACAAAAATATAATAATTTCACTTCTGTTTTTATTTTATTTTGAAAAAAAATTAATATTTCAAAAACGAATTTGTATTATTATTAGTTTTTATTTGTTGGTTTAATAACTCAATTATGTTTATACATTATGTATTTTTCATAAATATATTATATATATATATATATATAATAAATATACTTTTTTGCAAATAAAAATTATAAAAATGACAATAAAAATATTTTAGTTAAAAATTATTTTTGCAAACATAAAATTTTTGTTGTATTTTTAAAATAAACATTTCAGTTTAAAAAATATAGTAAAAAATATTGATTAATAATTATATTTTTAATTAAATAACTATTTCATTAAACTTTATAAAAGGAGAAATGTATCTAAAAATATAATAAGTAAAAAAAAATAAAAGCAATAGATACTTGTAAAAAAGAATGTGAATTAAAAAAATCAAATTTAAGAAAAATTTAATAAAAAATACTTTAAAAATTATTGTACACATTTTCCATTATTAAAATACCTTTTTGTGAGTGTATATATATATATATATATATATATATATGTATGTACGTGTCATAAATATAAATATAGCCGTAAACTGTTTCTGCAAAAAAAATGATAAAGTATAAAATTTAATAACATTTAATACATCCGTTTTGAAGGCGTTAAGCTGTTATTTATATTCAAAGTTCATTCATTAGAGATTGGAGAAAATTCATGTTCCCCGATCCATCCATCATGCGTCTTTCGCCAACGGCAATGAGATCTTACCTTCAAAAACCCACCTCACTCAAGTGTCGCAACGTACAACAGTTTGATAAATTGCCTTGTAATTAATTCAAGGGCAAGATCGCGTATTCTACAGAAATTAAGTATTAGTGACGTATAACTTGGGCTCGTCTCTTGAGATTACGTTTGTGTCCCCTCATATCTTGATACTATAGACATCTAATTGATGATATTCAATTGACCTTTCTATAGTATATATAGATGATGTCTATAATAACCACAGTTTGATTATTAACACCGTTTCGATTAAAAGACAACGAACTAAATATTACAGTTGTTGAACTTTTTTCATATCAGTTGATATTTTTATAAATTTTATTTATATTTCCAACAAATATTTATTAATATATACTAATATTACAAACCATTTAAGAAATATTTATTAGGTAATAATATATAATTGTATATTTTTTTAAGATACAAGACAATAAATCGATTAACTACTTAAAGACCACCTACGACTAACACTTAAAGTTATATTTAATTGGTGAAATTGATGAATTATCTATCACAAGATCTAAAATTAAATTTCGATTAAGTGATAGCAATTAAGTGACAAACATGTTTTGTAATCATTTTGAAAACATTTTTATCGGCACAATAAATAATCTAATATCAAATATTTAAACATTTCATTTTTTTAAAAAAAAATATCAGTAATTATTAATTACAATATTTATTTGCAATATGTGAATTAAATTTAGAAAAATATATAAATCAATAACTTTTTAACTATGTACTATATAGGTGTTTTTTAAGCGTGATGAAACTTTAAATTCAATTTTTATCACAAGTTCTATCTAACCTAAAAAAACATCCTTATATATATATATATATATATATATATATATATATATATATATATATATATATATATATACATATATTATGTATTTATATTCTATATGATAAAGAACATTTACATAACATTAAGTTGACAACACACAGGCTAGTTTACAAACAATTTAACAGTTACAGTATATATTTATATATAAAGATTATTATTTATATATATATATATATAAATTTGTACATATATATATATATATATATATTTGGATGTTATATATATATATATAGATAAATTCTATAGCTTATATATATATATATATATATATATATATATATATAGAGAGAGAGAGAGAGAGAGAGAGAGAGAGAGTCGTCTAAATGTAACGCCTAAATTTGTGTTCTATTAAAAATAAATAAAGAAATTATACACGTGTTTCTTTTTAATGAAACAAAATTCTAGGCATCTCATTTGGATGACCGTATATTTTTTTTAAACGAAGTTAAACTGTAGAAATGTTTATGTTTATGAATTAATAATGTACAGCTCTTCATTAGAATCGCATACCAGAAAATAAAATGTTAAATCACGTCAACTTCCATTACATATTCCATCTACAACAGTTAAATAAATAACTGAAGATAAACAACTGCATATAAATTACTGTACAATGCGATGAAGATAAATGTAGTATGAATTAGCGCATAGATAATGTAAAACAATTCGGAAAATTTACCAGTAGCACAAATACATTTTCACAATCTTTACTGACACTCCGCATAAAAGCATTTGTATTAACGTGCGTTGCATATTTTCTAATGCATGAACTGACTTTACATATATATATATATATATATATAAATATACACACACACAGGCATAAAAATAATTTTAATATAATCTGTATCTTTAAAACAATACTGTGAATACATAATATATTTCTTCATATGCATTCATACCGCTCTGTAGTTTATTCATAATATTGTCAGGTTATTCTCAAACATCTCCGTATAAATGCTTTTACACTGCTGTCAATGTTTTGAATATAAATGTTTTATGTTATTATCATTTTCTTCACATTAACTAAATAATATCAACGTAGTTTTGCAGACATGTTTCCATTTATTAACAGATAAATTATACATATATACATACATGTACAATTCTATGTAAATATGTACAAAAGTACTTAACCAAACATCGGTCAGACCGGACTTTAGAAACGTAGTTCCGGCTTCTTACCACTCTAACAATACTTTTCAAACGTCAAGTTCTAAGTAAGCTAGCTCCATTTATTTATGAACAAATATACATATATATACATACATACACAAACACACATAAAAATATAAATATATATATATGCTATTTTTTTTAAGAATGATAGAACTTTAAATTGAATTCCTGTTGAAAATTCTATCCAACATAAAAAAATACTTTTATCATAGCTTTATATATACATACTCATACACTTGTGTATGTATGTGTATATATATATATATATATATATATATATATATATATATAAAGAAAGAAAGAAAGAGAGAGAGAGAGAGAGAGAGCTTTTAAGTTAGATAGAACTTTCGATAGGAATTCAATTTAAAGGTGTATCAAGCTTAAAAAACATCTATATATATATATAAATATAAATCTTTTTAAACTAAATATAATTTTACAATTTAAATATGTGCATATAAAATAAATAATACAAAATGAACTTATTTGTTCCTAGTATTGTATAAAATATACTAATATAAAATTAATAAATATATAAATATTTAAAAAATATTTATAAATGAGATGGTTGAAGAATTCGGTGAAAAGTAATTTTTATAAAAACACAATTATTTAAGAAATTCATAATTTATTTGAATTTAGAGATTAGGAATTTTATGTAGAATCAAAATCATTGCTTATTTCATCTTTTTCAATTCTTACCCTAATAAAAATTGGATATAGAAAATTATATAAAAAAATGCAAAAATACACACAACTTACTGAAGAATTAACGAACAGCCATTTTTATAAAAACCTATTTCATTTAAGGAAATAAATGAAATATTTAAAATGAACATTGCTGATTTTATACAAAACTAGGATCATTGTTCTTTTTATCTTTCTTAATATTCTCTTTTAATGAAAATTGGATACAGCACTAGATAGAAAATTATATAAAACAGGAGTTACTAAAATACACAATTTTCTAAAGAAGATCATCAGAGTCAATTTAACTCTGTAAACTTTTAAGTTTACGACTTTTTCTTCTTTATTTACTCTCAGTTAATGGAACAGCGAATTAAAAGAACTAATAAAATATATATGACGAAAGTTTCGAATTCTGTGTATTTTTTTAAAAAAAAATAAGTACATAAATTCTAATTCATTTAATTTCGAATTCTTATAAATTAGGCTCGCATAAAGGGAATATATTATTGTGTGTATGTTTATATATATATATATATATATATATATATATATATATATATATATATATATATATATATATATATAGGTGGCACAAATGAGACTGAAGGATATAACCTTCAATCTTAGTTTACATTTTTAAGTCTCATTTTGACCATCCTGTATTTATACATTTTTTATGTAAGTCAAGACTAAGATATGAAAAATGAAATATTTACCACGATTAAAAAGTTAAAGAAGATGCAAAAGCATTTTATGTAAAACACATTTTATATACTTTATTACTTATAAATTTTAGAGAAACATGAATTTCGTTTTAATTTTTTAATATAGTAGTAAAATTTGGTTTTGGATAATTCAATTTATATTCTTTGTATAATTACTTTGAGCGATGCTATAAAATATTTTATAAAGTATAAAAATATAATATTATATGAAATATACTCAGTTCTTTATAAAAAAGGGAATTTATTATTTTTAGATAAAAACATTTATTACAAAAAATAAAAGAAATAATAGTAGATTTTTCAAAAAAACGACTATATGGCTAATAATAAATAAGGGATAATATTGTAAAATAAAAGTGTGGTTATGTATTTCTTAGTAATGTATTAGGTATGACTTGTTGGTTCACTCAAATATTAATTCTAGGAAACATTTCTTCCTAGAAATTTATATCTGAAAGAGTCTACAAGACGTTTCTCTTTAATTCGCTACCAAGAAATACAAATCTTGATGTATAAAGCTGAATTAAATTTAGAATTCACTTGAATATTAATTCAATATTAAAACTGATATAAAAAAGAAGGTTTTATATTAAATTAAAAAAGAAATTTAAATCTCATGGTATCATTTTAAAAGGTAATTTTATGAAAAATACTTTGTGTTCATATTTTCTATAAAAATAGCTCAATCTTATTATTACAAAATTTTTTATTGCATACAAATATTTTATGGAATTGGAGTAATGGTTTTATAAGAAATAAATTAATGCCTCGATCATTGAATTCTCGATTACTGAAAAGAAATAATACGTAATTAAGAGTATTCGAATTCGTATTTTCTCTATGATTTTAGCTTAAAGGTTTTTTATTCCAAAATTAAATTCATTTATATCATAAAGCAAACTTAATTGTTTAAAATAATTTTTAATAAAATACGATATAAAAGAGAAAAAGAAGTAACTAATTAATTTAATTAAATAAAACGATTTAAATTAGTAGTAATTAAGTCATTTCTCGTAAAGCTAATAATTGGTGAATAAGTTACAGAGCGAGTCTCGTTTTCAGTTGATCGATTTAATCACATAATTAATAACTTAATTACTTAAGTTTCCGGACACAATCTTATCTATATGTAACATTATTCTATCCGAATTTGACGATGAATACAAGAACGAGCGGCGAAAACATTTCAGTTACATTGCTTCTGAACTGTCAGTAGCAGATTTAAGACTCCACTTCCGGTGAAGTAGCTTCGGTCAGTCGACGGAAAGTGACCGCCGGCTGCTACCACTGTTGCTCCCGGGAGCCGACTGGGTCGAATGGGATGATTTAGGCGGCTGATATAGTATGGGCGGTGGTAGACGACGACGGACACCATACGTTCACTCCTGGTCACATGTGCACGGAAAAGCAGGAGCGTCTCCTTATTGCTGCCAAAGATTTATGCATGCAATATCTGGTGACCGATGCGCGACCATTTCACACGCATTTAGATGATTTCGGCCTTACGATATAAAAGCTACCACGGTGTTAAAACGGTCGAAAGTGATTTGTTTTTCTGCTTTTAGTTTTGCAACTTTTTATGTTTATTTCGTATCTGGCGTACGTAATTCAATTTATATTTGACATGACATTTTTCGATTATCGACGAGGATTTTTATTCAAGATACACTTTTCATACAGTTTTCTTTTTATTGCCATCATTATGAATGTACACATGTCTATGCCACATACACACACATATATACATATATATATATATATATATATATATATATATATCACATACACATATATATATATATATATATAAGGAACAGTTATTGAGTATTCGTTTAAAGAAATCTGAAAAAATTTGAATAATCTTTCATAGGGTACATAAAATTTAAATCGGATTATATCTAAAGCTTCACAATTTAAATTCAAAAACTTTAAAATAACTCTAATATGTAAGAAATATAATAAAGTGATTTTTTTCGATTTTAACTGATAAAAAAACTTCTAAAATGAAACTATTTTTACATAAACGAATCGTTCATCCGAACGTCACAAGATTTACATATAAAATCTTGTGATGTTGGAGTAAATGGTTTTATGTACGAGTAAAAGTGAATTGATTATAGTTATAAAATAATAGTGATGAGAAATAATTTTATACTAAGATAAATAAAATCATATATACATGTATTGAAAATTTTTAAGAAAATTAAATTGAATTTATTTTTTGATTTAAAATTTATATAATTACATAAATACACAAAACATCATAATTTTAATTCTCGAAATCAGTTTAAATCTCAAAAAATAAATAAAAAACAGTAATCATTTAAAATTATTAATATTATAACAAATAAGAAAATTCAGTAAAAAAATCTACTGAAATACAGTGAACAAAATATAAGCTCTATGTGGATGTAAATATTTTCGGTATATTTTTTTCAATTACATACATAAGCAACGGGTTTCCATGAAATTATGAAGGACAAGTGGATTATTTTCGGACGTACTTAAAATCATCCCAGAATTTAACAAAATAAAGTGAGGAAACCACAACAAAATTAAATCAGGATGTTAAGTCGAGCACCGAAATTCATATGTATGACCCTTATAATGGAAGTCAGGCACTGAAATTCATATATACGACCTTTATAATACCGACTGGCCGTTATCGACTACACTACAGCTATGTCGTTTATAATTATAGTTGCTAAAAAGTGCAGTTTTTATTACAGATATTCTCTATACACATGAACATTACACATACATACACACACACAAATATATATGTATATAAATAAATTTAATTTTGATAATATATAACTGAAGAAATACGAGTATTAGAAAAAGGAATGATGTAAAATTATTTTAATTTAAAAATGAAATTCAAAAATAACTAAACAAAGTACATACGAACGTCTAATCTATTTTCTATTATTTTTATTTTATATTTTTCTTTGTGACTTAAATGTACAATTTTAAAAAATAAACCTAATTTTCAATTATATAACATATATAATTTGATCATGGATAATGGCACATTTTCTCATTTTATTATAATTTTCAAATAAATTATACATATATATATAATTATTAAAAAAATAACCAAATCCAAATATAATTTTAAAAAAAGCTTAATTTACCTACAAACTTTGTTTTATTCAATTGCATGTTGAATTTCGCGACACATTTTTTGTTATCTCGTAGATACCATAAATGATTACAGAACATAAATCGAATAATATTTTCTTATGTCTTTCAATGAAAACAGAATCTGCCTGTTCTGAATATATATTGTGCTCGATTGTATTTTTTCGCTCGAAAAACTTTATATATCTTTCGTATTATATTTCAAAATATGTTATTTTCTTCGTTATGTAAAAAATTGTACGCCTCCTATAAAATGTCTTTAGGCGTTAAGAAAGTTCGTTCTACTATGCCATTATTTACTTTAGTAATCATTTTGTGTTTCATCACTCCGTTCGTGATATTTTTTTCTACATATGTCGTATATCATTTTATATATTTTTTTATAATATCGGCGACTGATTTCATTTCAATTAAAATTTTTTAATGAAGGATATTTCGGAATTTTATGAATATTATTGAAATATGTTACATTTTAACAAGTTAATAGCGATTGTATGAAATTATTTTAACTGAAATATTTCACGTACGTTCTGTTTTATACATATTTATTTTTAAATAAAAGTACGAAAACAATTTCATTTAATTTCCTTATGTAATCTGAAATTTAAAAAATCGTTTTTAATTAAATTCTTTAATTTATTAATATTTGTTTTTCATTTTTATACTCCAATTTGTAATGCCTAGATTTGTGTTTTATTAAAAAGAAACATGTGTATAGTTTATTTTATTTCTTTTTAATAAAACACAAATCTAGGCGTCATATTTGGATGACTTATATAATGATTAAAATTCGAAGTTAATTTAAAATATAATCTTCTATGGATGATAACAATGTCATTTAAATATGTATAAGGAAAAAATAAACATAAGTGACTACTAGAAGCTTCAATAAAATTTAATTTTATTAATGAATGAATTTTTGCTGAAAATTATCTTTGCTAAAAAATAATTAGGAAAATAATTTATTAATTTTTATTACATAGATAATAATATGTTTAAGTAAGTGTAAAGTACTTTTTAAATAATCAATTTTATAGTTTAAACAAAATTATCATTTTTTATAAATAAATATTTTTAATTATTTCTATTAATCAAAAAAAAGTATTTTTGATTTTATGAATAAAAAAGAGACACTTATTCAAGTTTTTGTTTATTTCATAAAAAAATATTATTCTTATGTGTTCTTCCTCATTCTCAAAATAATTTCCAACCATCATCTTTAACACACAACCGTATTGAAAGTACGAGACCAGGTAATTATTAATTGGAATACATATTATAAGCGTATGCTCTCCGACACTGTTATTAAATCCATCAATAACGCAATCAAGTCGTTTAATAGAGTGCCGAAGTTGTTACCGATCGGGCCCGTTGCGTGTCGTTATAGATGACAACACTCAAACCATAACCTCAGCACGATTTATGGCCTATGAATATATAACGATCGAAAATTTCTTACCGACTCTAGGGGATTTATGTTCGACGCTAGGAAATTGGGATGCGGTTGTCTTTATAGTTTTACGAACGAACCACTAAGAAATAGCCCAGTGAATATATAATAATAATTTCGGAATTGAATTTATGGTTATATTCAACCTTTTTAATGTAATGATAGTTGCATCGACTGTGTAAAAAATCTGCTTAGAGAGGATGATATTTATTACTCTACATGCCATTGAGTTTTTTTTAGAAAAAATAGATACTATTTTTTAATTTTCATTTAAATACCGTAAATGTCAATAACTATATATAATTATTTTTGAAAAAATATATGATCATTTATTTAAATACAAAAAACTACTTTTCTAAATCACAATATTCAATAAGTGAAAAATAAAATATTATATTTACTTAATAAATTTTGCTATAGCTTATTTCAGGATTTTTGAAAAAATGATATATCACCATCGAAATAAGTATAAGTGAGCAAAATGACTAAAAAAAAATATATATTAATTGTGATTTGAATTAGAACTTTTTTGAAAAAAAAAATTATTTTAATTTTCAAATTTTATATATTTTATAATTTATCAATTATATACATAAACATATGATAGAGTTTTAAAATATTATTAAATCGGGATAATTGATTAACTCAATGTGATAGGCATTAATGATTTTATATACTAAAAATGTGTTTATTTTTTTAGTTAAAAATTTTATTTAAAATTGAAAAAAGTTACATTATCTATATTAAAATGTAAATTCATAAATGTTAATGTAATGATAGTTGCATCGACTGTATAAAAAATCTGCTTAGAGAGGATGATATTTATTACTCTATATGCCATTGAGTTTTTTTTTAAAAAAAATAGATACTATTTTTTAATTTTCATTTAAATACCGTAAATGTCAATAACTATGCATAATTATTTTTGAAAAAATATATGATCATTTATTTAAATACAAAAAACTACTTTTCTAAATCACAATATTCAATAAGTGAAAAATAAAATATTATATTTACTCAATAAATTTTGCTATCTTATTTCAGTATTTTTGAAAAAATGATATAATATCACCATCGAAATAAGTATAAGTGAACAAAATAACAAGAAAAAAAAATATTAATTGTGATTTGAATTAGAATTTTTTGAAAAAAAAAATTATTTTAATTTTCAAATTTTATGTATTTTATAATTTATCAATTATATATATAAACATATGATAGAGTTTTAAAATATTATTAAATCGGAATAATTGATTAATTCAATGTGATACGCATTAATTATTTTATATACTAAAAATGTGTTTATTTTTTTGGTTAAAATTTTATTTAAAATTGAAAAAAGTGACATTATCTATATTAAAATATAAATTCATAAATGTGACAATAATTAATAAATATAAAATATTTTTCTAAAATTTGTAATGTTTTATCAAGACTCCTTAGTGAAAATATTGAATTTTAATACTGAGATATTAATATATTTGATATTTTATTCAAATTTTATGTATTTTATAATTTATGTATATATATATATATATATATATGTGATGGCATTAATATATATATATATATGGTTAATATATATATATATATCTATATATATATATAAACACACACACAAAAACACCACACATAAAATGTGACAAGTAAATTGAAATGTGTAGGTATTTTATTTGTGCTATTCGAATGTACGTCCGCTTGATGGATTATCATCAATGTGGTTTTTCCTTTCTTAATTATTTCCATGCAAACGCTCGAATGATTCTTAATGTTTCGTAGAAAAAAATATATAACAGAAATCTATCAACATTGTTCCGTTATCTTTCATATGAAAGTATAATTTTCGTAAACTGTAAGTAGCTGTTATAGAGAAAAAGAATACTTTATAACAACATTCAATTCATTCAACAAAGGTTTGTTACAAACTGCATATTAAATACTTGACAAAGTTTCACAGTATCCTGAAAGTAGGACCGCTGCTTACAGATTTAAATTGTTCGTAACTCGGTGTCATGGATATTAATGATTTTGCACATTCAGTGGTATCTTTATCTTTTCGGTCTAATTAAGAGCAGGGAATGGGAAATGGTTTCTTGTCTAGAAAATGTTTTATTTTGAAAATTCTAGATGTTGTACGATTTAAAATAATATTTTAATATTTTTTCAAGTTTTTTTTTTTAATCCTGTAATATTGTAAATTTATTGAAATTAATTTTTATACTTAAATTTAAATCCTGTACATTATTTCAATTATTCAATCGATTTTATCAATTTGAGCATTTATATATAATTACCTCTTCTTTACTTTATTTGAGAACGTATGTTTTTTTTATTAAAAATAGTTATTTTCTGACCATATAATCAATTTCTAATATAAATATTGATTTAAAATGATTTTAAAATTTTTGATTTTTGATCCTTAAAAAAAAACGATCCATAAAATTTCATAAAAAATTAACAATTCCAAAAACCAACTTAAAATCAAAGATATGTTATTAAATAAAGCGAATTATTAATTAAAATCATATTTTCAAACACAGAAAGCATTTTATTTCAATAAAACCTTGATTTAGCTAATCAAATAATACTTGAATCAAAAAATCACTCATCATTTACGGATAATTTTTTTCTAGAAATTTTCTAATTGATAATATTTATTTTAAACAGAATTAGATATTTAAAATCAATTTTTGTAATCTAACAACCAGAAATTATTTTTTTCTCGAATTTTTTAATTTCAAGAAAAGATTGAAAATTGTGAAAATCAAATTTCGGCAATAAAAATCGTTATTTCTTATACTGAATGTTATTTTTAATGGAAAATTATTATTTTCTATTATAACAATCAAATTCCAATGGAAAATATCGATTCCTAGTTAATTTTAAAATTTTCGATTTTTGACCCTAAAAAAACGACGACCTATAGTATGTAAAATTTCGTGAAAAATCAACATTTTCCAAAATCAATTTTAATCGTCTAAAATCAAAGATATGTTATTAAACAAAGCAAATTGCTGATTAAAATCTTATTTTTAAATGCAAAAGGCATTTTATTTAAACGAAACCCTAAATCACCACACCAATCGATACTTCAGTTTCAAGTCACTGTTATCATTTCTGAATAGAGCTTTTTCTATAACAAATTTTAAATTTTTTAATTATTAATATTTACTTTTAACAGAACTAAGTATTTTATATCAATTTTTATAATCTGACAACCAGAAATTGTTTTTTTATTGATTTTTTTAATTTCAAGAAAAGATTGAAAATTATCAAAAATAAAATTTTGGCTATAAAAAGATTTATTTATAATGAGGAATGTTATTTTTAGTTGAAAATTATTATTTTCTAATATAACAATCGAATTATAGTGAAAAATATCAATTCCTAGTGAATTTTAAAATTTTCAATTTTTCAACCAAAAAAAACGACGACCTATAGTATGTAAAATTTCGTAAAAAATCAACATTTTAAAAAATCAACTTTAATCGTTTAAAATCAAAGATCTAGTATAAAATAAGACGAAATGGTGATTAAAACCACATTTTCGAACAGAAAATGAATTTTATTTGCAGAAAACTCAAATTTTACAAGACAAAAAACTAAAAATTTATAATTTTCATTTTTGAACGTATTTATTAAATGATTTTTCATTTTATTGAAAATATTTATTTAAATATATTTCGAATTGAAATCTCGTATTTAAATCAATATATAAAAAATCAACTTTTAACACACTAATTATATTTTCTAAGAACGAATGTTATATTTAATAAGAAATATCCTTTAGTATAATAATCTATTTCTAGTGAAAACTATTAATTTACGCCACCAAATATTTATATTTTAATTTTCGTATTGTTTAAGAATCAAACAATACGAATAATTGTGTACGCATTTCGCCAAAAAAATAATTAAAAAAAGATTAAATATGATTTACTAGTCATTTTTTGTTGATATACACTTCAATGACTATTATATCAATCTCAAGAAGAAGAAATGATAAAATCTAATTAATAAAATGAGTAATGAAATACATATGTATATTAGCAATAAAGTGGAACAACAATCAAATAGTGTACATTTTTTAAAAAAAATATTGGTGTTGGTGAAAGATTCAATTCAACAATTAGAATACTACCTCTCTCTCCTAATCTTTTATTTACACCGATATTTAACAAAAAATATTGAAAATGTTTTAACCAAAAATATAGTAAATAAAAAATATATATTTTGTAAATAATTCTGAAGTATAAATCGTTTAAGAGGATTAAAAAAAGATTAAAGCACTTCATGAAAAATATTTTAAAATGCAGTATTAATAGTCATGTGAAATTAATTTCGAAATGGATCTATCGATTAAAAAGATATAAAATAAATGATTTATAAATAAGGTATTTCATTGTATGAATATTTATAAAAAATAACCCAATATATTTTTGAGAAACATAATATAAACTAAAATGGTCAAAAAGTATTTAAATAAAAAAAAGATTTAAAAAGTGTATAGAAAATTTAATTATTTCCATGATACGGATTCATATAATTTTATTTTAAACATATACGACGTCATGAAAATAAACACTTAATTAAAAAACAAAAAAAAATTATCTTAATTAAAATTCTACACATAATTGAAACACATTATATAAACCTTTTTCCCTTAACAACATAAACAATGGACAATAGCACGAAAACTAGACACCAGTCCTTCACATGAACTTGACCTGACGCCTAGTTATTTTATACATAAAATCGTTGTCATTTTATGTAAGGTCACTATTACATCAACTTCACTAAGTCTTGTTTTAAAACTCATTGTTCCATTTGAACAGAACGTCAAATATGTTTTGTACGATGATGCCGGAGCCATTGGACCCGTAACCGGCGGGTTTTTCAAATAATGGCTCGTAAAAGTTGTTTCCACCGAAATCGCAATATCCGTTCAGTAATGAGGTATTTTTGACACTGTATCATTTCAGAGACTCACTGGTGAGAGAATTATATTTGTAGCGTACCCGAATTTATCATCTTCGTATCTTAATAGCATCATACTCGTCGTCTATAATCGAAAATGTGTGGGAAATGATAAAAATTACTTGATGGTGCGATTGATCGTAAAATATCAGTTTAGAGAGAAAGTTACATTAACAACTATATATAATAAATGACGTTTTAATTACATCCATACACATTAAAACAGCATATATATATATATATATATATATACTAGGAATAAAATAATAAAATGTACAATCAAATCGAACATTTTTAATTTTCTAATAGTTTTTCTCATAAAAATAAATGTAAAATAAAAATTAAAGTTAGAAAACTATAATTACAAGAAGTTTATACGACGCTGACAAAACTGAACAAAATAGAAAAATATGACTCGTGAATGAATAGAAATTGTTCTTTAAGAAACTTCTGAAAGATTTATTAAACAGAAATTTTATTTCAAAAAGTTTATAGAGAACTATTATGAAAATACTTTAGCAATAAAAATTCGTTTATAGTTTTATGAAAAAGTGCAACGAGGGTCGCTTATTCAAATAAAAATCACATAGACGAATAATTAACGAATTAGTTTTCTCAATAAAATAAATAAGAGAAATAAACAATTTTCAAATGATATATGATTATATATACATATATATATATATATATATATATATATATATATATATATATATATATACATATGATATAAGAAAATTTGTTAATATGCAATGGATTACAAAAAAAAGGTGTTTGAAGATCTAAATTGAAAATTTTTAAAAGATGACTTCATTTTAATAATGACTAAAGAGAAATTGCTACTGCAGTGCTCTCTCTCTCTCTCTCTCTCTCTCTCTATATATATATATATATATATATATATATATATATATATATATATATATATATATATATATATATATATATATATATATATATATATATATATATATATATATACATATGATATAAGAAAATTTGTTAATGTGCAATGGATTACAAAAAAAAGGTGTTTGAAGATCTAAATTGGAAATTTTTAAAAGATGACTTCATTTTAATAATGACTAAGAGAAATTGCTACTGCAGTGCTATCTATCTATCTATCTATATATATATATATATATATATTATATATATATATATATAGGATCATCCAAATGTAACGCCTGGATTTGTGTTTTATTAAAAAGAAACATGTATATAAGGTGGTGTACAGGTAAACATGTATATAGTTTCCTTTTTAATAAAAACAAATCTAGGTGTCACATATAAATGACCATATACATATACATATATATATATATATAAGATATTTAGTTATAAAAATCATTTTTTTATATAAAAAGTATATACAGGCATAATTATAAACACATCAATTACATAAATATTTATTTTATAAAAAATATTTATAACGAAAATTATTCGTAATTATTCTTTTTTAGATAATATTATAAAAATATAAATATTATATACATTTAGATATGCTTATAAAATTTATTATATATAGGATCATCCAAATATTACGTCCAAATTTTTATTTTAAAAGACACAAAAAAAACTATACACATGTTTCCCTATACATTATCCTATACACATGTTTATTTTTAATAAAATACAAATCTAGGCGTCACATTTGGATGACCCTTTCTCTCTCTCTCTCTCTCTCTCTCTCTCTCTCTCTATATATATATATATATATATATATATATATATATATATATATATACACATACACACACACACTAAAAAATACAATTTCTGATATTCTTATGAAATTAAGGGATTTTGGTGTATTTTTATATCAGATTTACAAAAATCTTTTTACGATTTTCGTAGTAAACGAGAATTTCTCAGAAATGTGAAAAAAACTTTAAACAAAAAATCAAATTCTTTTTTCAGGAAATCGAATTTGTTATAGTACCAAAACAAATAGTGACAAATGGTTTTCCGGTAAAACTAAACAAGTATCATAAAATCAAACCTAAAATGAATAAACACTGTTTCATTTTTTGACATATCATACATGTTTTACATACCTAGAATATTTTTTTTAATTAACTATATTATTTTTAATATAATCAATAACTAACACTTTTTCATGTCATTTATATATGTGAAATGCATAAAAAATGTCATTATAATATACATTCTAAATAAATTAATTACGGTTTTATATCAATGACCACTATCGATAAAATAATTAAGGGGATAAAAAATTATATTTTTTTTATATGCTGAAAAATAGCAAAATTAAACAACTTTTATTCTTTATTATGTTAATAGAATAAGCATTTGCTTAATTAATAATCATATATATATATATATATATATATATATATATATATATATATATATATATATATATACACAATGATTTGATAACATATAATGTCCTCAGGTACGTTTAAACACATTATTACTTAAACAGGTTGCTAATACAAAACACATTCACGTAAAACATTCAATCGTTTCAATATAAACAAACTGCGGAAACAACAAAGTGTACAATATTTACACCTTAATTGGTCAAAAAGCAGTTTTGCTTGAGCCATTACGTGACACGTCAACTCGAGCAAAGGCCGCGCACGTGTGTTTGTATGTTTGCTTTTACGAGTAGATTGTTTGGTCCACATGTTACTTGTTGTGAGTAAGTTTGAGGGGGACGAGTAGACGACTAGACGTACGTGCATTTCGTTGCGAACATACAAGTCATCGTCCCCCTTTCTAATTGGTTTCCAACGTGCGAAGCACACGAACCCTCGTTTCGTGATCGGCGACGGCTCGACTGTGCCGTTCTTCGACACGTTCTCCATTGGCAGCTTTTTCGTGTCGGCATTGTTCTATTCGCAATATCTAATGTAAGGCGAACGAACGTTCAACATATTTCAAATAGTGTAAATACTGGCGAAAACGATTTTCTATTAATCAATAGACAAGTACTGTTTGAGGGTTCGAAACAAAAACAACCACATTGTATACACAAAATATCAAATAAGATAACATAATACATTGATGACTAATGAGATTGAATATAGAACAGTTCCTCTTCTCAAAAAACGATATTTTTTTTAAAAAAAAGAATGCTTTAAACAAATTAAAATATTTTATCTGAATAACATTTAAATATGTATAATTCTAGTTATACATTTTATATTTAAAATTAAATCATATACGATATATAAATATAAATGTATAAATTATCTACTTTAAATTATATAAAATACAGCCTAAGAAGCTAATATAAATAAATTATACACATCTACCAAAAATTCTATAAACTTCAAGAAACATGAAACAAAACAAAACTTTTCAGTTATAAA
>CP092091.1:12310556-12335556 GCA_029203775.1 Neoneuromus ignobilis | reverse complement strand
CCCCAGAAGAGATTTAATATTTGTTTAGGATTCTTGTATATTCAAGAAATAACGTACCAAGGGTACTGTTATATATTATTATTTTTGCCAAAGAAAGACACTATCAAAATGTCAATGTTTGTATATATATATATATATATATATATATATATATATATATATATATATATATATATGAACCCAATTTATAATTGGAAATATTTTTCATACATATATATCATTCACTCCATTGATTATTTTGATATCCAATTATTTATACAAATATTGTATTTTAATCGTATTTTATTTTGTATACTATAGTATGTTTGATTATACGAAATAATAAATTGTCTATTCAAAATAAATCATTAGGAACAAGTCAAAAATATGTCTCCATTGTTATTTATTTTAAAGTTATTAATTAGACAAAATTTAGAAATAAAAATTAATGAAAAAATTGATCAGTTATTAATATTATTTTATTATATTTGAATAAGAGGTATTTTTTTTAAATTTAAATAGTTAACGTTAAAAAAATAAAATATTTTAATAATTATAAATACTTTACATGTAATAAATATCAACAAAAATGTATACAAGTCTATAATTTGTATTTTAAGATGACTGTGCGTGCTATTTTCATTTTATAAATAATATATTGGAAATAAAACAAAATTGTTTTTTCACAGATCGAAGAAGACAACAAATATATAAAATAATAGTAATAATAATAATAAAAACACAAAGATACAGACAACAGAATGCGAATACTTTCACGCATGTGTATAAGAAAATGCCGTACAATGATCGTACTTGTTTCCATATTGGTTCCATTTATTTCCACTTGATACATATACTACTATTATGATGTAAGGTGTGCAACGTTCACATATTTTCAAATATATTGTACGAGAAAAAGAACTTATTGGATACAAGAGATGTGAACATGAGGCGGAAACAGAAAATACAGCAATGACAGCAAAGTCTGTAGCAATTTCCGAGGGCAACGTTTGTCCGGACGCATTCACGTGAACATATAGCGACCCTCTTTGTGTTTTCCCTATCTATGTATTGACACCTTTAGTCCGATATTTGATATTTGGGACAGGAATATTCACGCTTTCACAGATTCCACACACTATATATCAACGGAGCTAACAAGCCGTTTTTCAAATAAACTACGATCGTATAGAACAGCATTTTTAGTTCGTAGACTTAATTCTTTTATCTGTGTTACTACAAATGAAATGAATATAATTACATTACAAACACACTTATAAATATTCATTTTTTTTATAATTCGAACGTAATTTAATATTTACCATTTTATAGATGTAAACAATATATATTCGAATAATGAATATAAAAAATATTTGAAACTATCGCACTTATTTCAAATTTTAAAAATGATAAAACATAATTATATTTTAAATCTCTATTATATTTTTAATAACAGAAATATGTAACAGAGAACAACATTTTTTTAACAACTAATAAATTACTAATTTCCAAATACCTGTGTATTAAATAAAATTTATTAGGAATCAAAAACGAAACTTTAATGAAAAACAAACATTTTTATATTTGATACTAATATCATAAATAATATAATATGACTGTAAAGAAATTATTTCATTATATTAATAATTTATTCAATTACTATCCGAATTTATTAGTTTATAATTCAATTTATATAACGAAACTGGAAACTTTGTAGGATTTTCATTATTGATATATACATATTTATTTTAGAACCAACTTATGTTAACAGCAACTTTCATACATCTTGATTAATTTAAAAGTTTATAATCATTTCGGTATTCTTCGTGAATTTTAAACTTTCGTACTGATTTTCTGTACACAGTACAATGTGATCCTTTTAAAAGTACTAAGTATGATATACGACGTGCAAATTTTGCAACATTACAATTTTAACTGCTTCAAGAAAAGGTCATAGTTTGAAGTTTGTTTCAATATATAATTACACCTAAGAACCTTTTAATATATATATATATATATATATATATATATATATATATATATATATATATATATTATATATACAGTAAATACTTATTTACTAAAACATCAATATTGACCGAATGTTTTTGTTCCAAAATTAACGTGGTATTTTCCCTCTTATAATTATCGAAGTTTGAAATATACGAGGTTTTGCTGTATCTCCATCACATCTCTACTAAGTAACAAAAAACTGAAGCGATGCATTAAATTTCTTGCTGTTTGTGTATAATATGTTTGATGATATTTAAATGAATGATAACTTACAAATTTTCTTATTGGTGAGATATGGAACAATGGCTTCATTACAAAACATTAAATTCATAAAAACATATGGTCTGTGTATTTGTTGTATGTATGTGTATGTATGTATGTATGTATGTATGTATGTATGTATGTATGTATGTATGTATGTATATATATATATATATATATATATATACAGAGAGAGAGAGAATGAAGAAAGGAAAATGTGTATGTTTAATAATATACATAATATACTTTATCTCGTTTATGGTTTGTATTTATTAAAAGATGTGATGGATATGCGCATTATATTTAAATATTCACGCACTTTTATAATTTAAGTTATTTATTTTTTAAATTTTATTTCATATTTCCCTACTATAGTCAAAAGTACTATTCATTAAAATCATATATAAAATAAATAACGTAGAATTTTTTTAACTAAACAAACTTTTTCCTTCTTTCTATACAAAAATAACTGAGATATAAAATTATAAAAAAATATTTGATTTTTCTAAGAGGCTGTTTTTATTAAAATCATTATTAATTCTATTTAATGAATAAACAGATTTTTTTAATTAAATATTTATCAATAAATGAATTTTTTTTATTAAATATGATATTAAAATATATTAAAATTATTGATATTAAAATATATATAATTATTATTAATTATTTTTTTAATTATTTAATTTTGAAAAAAAAAACTAAAATAATCAAAAATTGAGTTTCCATTATAAAAAAAAGTATTTTTTAAAAAACGATGCTATTTTTATTGGAAAGTTATTATTTCTAATCAAAATAATCGATTATTAATAAAAAAGATTAACTTCTAGAGATTTTCGGAAATTTCAATTTTTGACCCTCAAAAAACGACGACCTATAATATGGAAAATTTCATGAAAAATCGAACTTTTCGAAAATCATTTCCTTTCTTCTAAAACTATATATTGGTAATAAAATAAAGCAAATCGATGATTAAAATCATATTTTTTTACTCGAAATGAATTTTATTTCTATAAAATCAAATTTTAACCTACAATAAATGTTTCAATTAAAAAATGATAACTTTTATTTTCTAATAATTTTCATGCATATAAAAAAATGCTAATTGTAAAAGTAAAAATAGGTACCCAAAATAAAACTATATTTTAAAATCATTCAACATCAATAATTATTTTGTTAATATTTTAATTACTATTTTTTTAATATGTGAATTTGGAGAAAATATCCCAAAATCCATTTTCTGATACAATAACGTTATTTCTTTTGGAAAACTGTTTTTTATCAATTCAATGAAAATTATTGATTTATATTAAAATTTCAATTTATAATTCACAAGAATAATAACCTAATATGCAAAATTAACATTATGGGAAATCAATTTTTTCGTCTAAGATCAAAACTGATTATAAAATAAAGTTAATCAATGATTAAATTTTCCATATACAGAAATAATGTTATTTATAAATATATATATATATATATATATATATATATATATATATATATATATATATATACAGTATTAACAAATCGATAAAATTTATAGTTGGTCAACAATAAACTTTTTTTTAACTTCATAAAACATAATACTGTAACATTTGTACATAGATCCCTGTTAAATTACATCTGAACTATAAAAATACGCTACTATTAAATTCACGCAGACCAGTGGCGAGTGGCAGCAGACGTAGGTCTGCTATTTTCCAACGAAGCGTACATTCACAAATTCAATTTCCGGTTAAATCATCACTTACGTCAGTTCCAATACGGAAAGTAATACGGCCACAGAAACGACAGTTCCGAGCTTAGATCCTCAACACTGGTCTTATATCCAAGTCTATCTTCAACATTATACAACGTTTTGAAGACAGAACAATTGATTTGATTATTATTTCATTACTGAAGCGAGACGTGCATTCATATTTCATCTTTGAGACATTTTTTTATATAAAAAAGGAAACACGTCGAATGATTCTTGATTATTGAATGTGATATTCAATGAAAAGATTTTTACGTTTGTAATAAAAAAAAACTATTTGTGGACATTTGAAACGCAACGAAATGAATTTTATAATAAAAGTATTGTATTATTTTTTAAGTGAAAGCATATACATGGAATCAGTATAAATAAAATTATTTATTGTCAAGATTATTAAACATCAAAAATAATTTCTTAAAAAATAATTTCTTATTTATGATTCCGATTTGAGTTTATTATTTATTAAAAAAAAATTAATTTATCTATTTATATGCATATATATTTATATGTATATATATATATATATTAGAAAATTATAATATGAAAAAATGTCATTCTGAAAAAAAATTGTTATTATATATAAGGTGTTTTTTAAGCATGATAGAACTTTAAATTAAATCCCTATCGAAAGTTTTATCTAACCTACTTTTAAATATACATACATACACAGACACATATGTGTGTGTGTGTGTATATATATATTTATATTTATATATATATATATATATATATATATATATATATATAAAGATGTTTTTTTAAGTTAGA
Source organism: Neoneuromus ignobilis (assembly GCA_029203775.1). NCBI lineage: Eukaryota > Metazoa > Arthropoda > Insecta > Megaloptera > Corydalidae > Neoneuromus > Neoneuromus ignobilis. The sequence continues at coordinate 12,330,779 of CP092091.1, read as the reverse complement.
TAGAACTTTCGAGGGATTCAATTAAAAGTTCTATCACAATTTAAAAAAAAACACCTATAAATATATAATGTATATACACAATAATTTATTTTATTAGTAATTTGAGATTTTTATTATTTAAACATCTAACAATTTTTAATAAATAAACTTGTTTAAATTTTAATTTATATCTCCACAACTAAACAAGTCTTCACTAAGTTTTTTTTTTAAATATTCATTACATAAACATGAAAATATCTATTCAAATATATTTTATACGAATGAATTTCCTTTATTAAAACACTTTAAAATATTTTATATTAGTTATTATTCAATATTCTATTAAATTGCATTTTTATAAACATACAACGTTTTTGATCAATTTTATTCTAAAAAAATATAACTAAAAAAAATTAAAAATAAAATAAAATTGATAGACAATAGAAATTATTGAATGAGAACTTAGAAATATGAAATAGCTTAAGAATAAACTTGTGGATAGTTGATTTAGAGACATACAAAAATTGGTTATTGTGAAATGAAAAAAAGAAACATTGGATTACTGAAAGTGGAAAATTCGATGAAAAACTTTATTAAGAGGTTATTTATGATAATTTTTGATAGATAAAATTTAACTACTTTCAAAGTTTTTATTTATTTTTAATCAAATGTATATCTAAGAAAATCGTACAAAGTATAATAAAAAATATACAAATTTATAAAAAAAATTCAAATTACAATTTTGTTAAGATGTACTATATGAAAAAGCTATTAAAAATAACTCTAGTATCAATATAAAACAGAATTTTTAAAAAAATATATTAATGACAAAATATCAAAAAGGAAACTCAAGTTTTATAAGCACTTTTTTAATAAAAAATTTAAAAATCAGCATCTTCAAAAACTCATGATACATTAGTAAATAATTCAATATTCATATCACCTGAATTCAACGACCTTTTGATAATATATAAGTGTGAATATATATATATATATATATATATATATATATATATATATATATATATATATATATATAAATGAGAGTATCGAGATTGAAATTCATCACTCAAAGATTGACATTTACGAACAGCATGGAAGATGGACGAAATATAACAGAATTTATTGACGTTTATGATGAAAGATATGAACTAAAAATATCTCAAGAACTTAATATACATTACGAATCTCTACATAACAAATTCAGTCGCGAACTAAATTTCAACAATCACTGATGTAATCATTTATCTTTCTTGTAGAATATTCAGAATAAAGTTATATTTTATACAGAAATTACATTTTATTCCATTCAGAGCACGATGTATAATATGAATATTAATATTTTTAATTAGATAAATTGTAAATGATATAAAAGAACGACGGGATATTTTATATAAATATGTCAAATTTACTTATTTCATTTACAAAGTGTATATATATATATATATATATATATATATATATATATATATATATATATGTGTGTGTGTGTGTGTGTTTATATGAATACAATACTATATTACTGATCTATAAGAACAACATGTATAACAATTAAATATAAATTCTCTCTATTTTTTTCTCTCTCACACAAACGCACATTAATATATATATATATATAAATATAATTTGTCTTCATATACTTTTACAAGTGTATACATTACACAATTATATAAACATTCTCATGAAAACGAGAAATTTCATCACGAAAGTTAATACAAGAACTTGATGAAGTGTTTCATTAGATGCTTTTACCCATTTCAAATTAGTTCGTTTCAAGTAAGTCATTAATTTGACGTGAATAAAATTAAACTCAATAGACGTGCATGTGCTGCAAGGTAATTATTCATAAGAGCGGAATGAAATTATCGATTGTAGTTTGAATTAATCACTTGCCCATGTTCTAGAGGCACGCACCACGTCGTTTTCGCGAGAATATCGAGGATTCAGGTTTCATGGAACTCAGCACGCGTCGCGAATAATCGTGATCTATTAAGGCGGACGAATTATTTAAATACGTTTCTTTGTTTTCGAATGTAATTCCATTCTACTAAGATCGTGCGATGGAATTATCGGCTGATTAGTTTTGTTTTGTCGAAGTTGTATGAAGGAAAATGCTGTTAATTGGATTTCAGGAAAGAAAAATGAGGAGACATATTTTACATTGACACAATTTTAAGAATTATTCAAATTTTATCTCATTTTTCACTTTTAGAAAATATTGATTAAAATACACATAATTTTTGTTTCTATTGAAATTTATTTAAATCTAACCACTTAAAATGTTATAATAAAAAAATGATTAAAAACAATTTAGAACGAAAAGAATATTTTCACAAATATTTCCATTTAATTAAATGAGCTTCTGTGCAGATTGTTTACGCATTTTCAGTTCGGATGCGTGTGTAACGAAACAGGAAAGAATCTATTGGCGTGTGGTCTAGCTGGAAGCTGTAACAGTTCAGCATACGCTGATTCGGCATGATTGCGTGGTAGCAGATAAGCTTCGCATACAACTCAGCCAATGCTACTGTAGATACAACTCGAAAAGCGTCCGTTGGAGAGCAGTTCAGTGTTTGCCGCTGATACGTCACGACATGCCGCCTCTTTACAGCATCCCGTACCACTACAGACAGATCCGTATCGCAAGTGTACTACCGCTATATACCACTCGATGTTGCTATTGCCCTTCTGTCTAAACCATCTATCGCGTTCGACCAAACGATACGACGTACAATCGATTGATTGCAAGCGATGTTGCTTTACCGGCAATGTTTTATCTCGTTATCAGTAGTAGGTAATTCCAAATTCGAATCGGTTATTTATTCATAACGACTATACGTGGAAGTACTGTCACTTTGACACCGTTTTCCAATAAAGTAATGGAGAAATTGTTTTACTAAATAACAAATCGCGTTTATTCATTTTCAATCGGAAAAGATAATTTTTAATTTTTATACGAAATGAAAACTTTACTGAATAGGATTTTCTAGAAAAATATGTTATTAAACATACATATATATATATATATATATATATATATATATATATATATATATATATATTAAAAATAATATAAATACATCATTGATTTCTCTCAATAATATTAAAAAAATAATTAATATTTGATATAAATATTTATAAATAAACCTCTATATTAATCAACGACATCATATATCATAAATCAGAAGAGAAAAAAAAATCTGTATTATATTTCTATTAATTAAAATCAAAAACCATAAATATTTTATATGAATTGATAAAATAATTATTTTAATAAAGGTGTTCAAGAATATTTTTATAATTTTTGTAAAAAAACTAAAGTTATATATATATTTATTTATATTATAATATATATATATATGATATATATATATATAAATATATATATATATATATATATATATATGAATATATATATATATATATATATATATATATATAAATAATGTAAACCACTTATCTTCAAATACAATTGAATTATATAAATGATTAAATTAAAAATAAATATATATTTTTTATACAAAAATCAAATATCACAAAAAATAAAATATACCAATATTCTCTATCAATAAATAAATAAAAATATTAATCAATATATTAATATCTATTAAAAAAATAACATTTTTTTAAAATATAAAATTAAAGATGAGGAATAATTTCATAAATTAATACGAAAAAGGTATCTAATAGACATATCTTATCCTGTTTATTAAAATATATATGAGTTTTGTTCTATTTCCATATTGTATAAGTTTTAATTTTATTAATTATATTGAATAACATTTAAAAATATTTATTTATATAGATTTTTCGAAAGACATTTGATTTTCAAAAACTGTTTTTAATTTTTAATAAAAAATATATCATTTAGAAAACTACAATTGGATTTTTTTTTAAATATACAAATGTATAATTAAAAAATAGTACTTTTTAGTACATCTTCTATTCCCCATATACCTGCGTTATATATTAAAAATCTTATATTTTGATATATAAAAACAACTTTGTTCTACAATACTGATTTTTAAAATAATATTACTGAGAATGAAATATTTTCTCTGTATCGACAAATCAACATAAAGGTTATCATTTTATATAGTGATTTCAAAGCAAGTGCACAATAAATTTGAATTTCCTCTCTTGGTGAGTGTTTTTTTTTAAATTTATTTCTTATATATGTACAATTTTTTTTATTAAATTTTAATTGTATAGGGTAATCAAAATGTGACGCCTAGATTTGTGTTTTATTAAAAAGGAAAAAACTATACACATGGTTCTTTTTAATAAAACAGACATCTAGGCGTTACATTTGGATGACCCTATATAACAAAATATACATCTTTAATATGAAATTATTGTTATTTAAAATATCGAGTATTTACATATTTTTTTTTTTAAAAAAAAAACGATTTTAAAAATGGGAGTGAAACACAGATTCAATCAAATCACTTAAAACGGTAACTCAGGCATATTTGATAATAACCTCGAGAGTCCTAATAATAAAAATAGACACCAAAAATGTTTTTAACAAAAAGGCCACATATTCTAGCTACTTCATTTTTCCAGTCACAGGAATTTCCTCGATTAGAATCTATAAGAATTTGTCTTTTACCACTACTGCCTAAAACACTTAATAAATTGAATAGAATAGCAAAAAATCTGTAAAATACCGTCTGATATTCGTCAAAAATTGATTTATATAGAGTAACTAATATAATTAATATAGTGTTTAATATATACATATATGAGGGTCGTTTGATAAGTATGGTAAACAAGAAAAACTAAATTGAAAAAATTAATTTAATTAATTAATTAAATTAAACAATAAATAAATTTACCATACTTATCAAACGACCCTCGTATAATATATACATTAAAAAAATGTGAACTTACTCTTTGATAATGCAAATTGTGTTTGTAAATCCTTTAATTTTTTAATCATTTAATTTTTGATCATCACCTATATGTAAACTCCTAACTTTATATTGGATAATTTCAAATATCTTTCCTATTAAAATGAGAATATGAAATTTTTTCTCAGTTTATAACATTTATGATCTGAAATATAAGATTACGATAGAATTAAACAAATTAATATTAATTATTGAAAAAATCGTATTTAAATACAAAAATGTAAATTTAATTTTTATATTAAAAAAAATATACACATGTTTCTTTATACGCGACCCTATACACATATTTCTTTTTAATAAAAATCAAATTTTGGCATCACATTTGGATGACTATATATTTCAAATGCAGTGTTATAAGATTTAAAATATCTACAGATATTTGTTACTCTAATAGTATATACATTCGAATTTAATCGTGAAAACATACAAACATATTTACTGCACATACAAATAAAATATTATGTAAGTTAGTTACGTTAACAATTTATCATTTCTTAAAATGTATCGACATATCAACATAAAGGTCATCATTTTATGTAGGTGATTTCAAAGCAAGTGCACAATAAATGTGAATTACTTTTCGTGGTGTTTTCATTTATTTATTTATTTCATATATGCATGTATATATATATATATATATATATATATATATATATATATATATATATATATCATATTTGTGTGTGTATGTATGCACGTGAACATATATAGATGTATATTAAATGTGTTTGTATATGAAATAAAACATTTTTGAAATATTAGTATATTAATATATTTATATATGTAATTTTATAATTAAAGTTTTTAATTCGTATTAATTGTAATTTAAAATTATATGGTTATTGGACTATTTAGAAACATCTTGAAAATTCGTCGGTGTTTACAGTATGTTTTATTAATGTTCGTGTTTTGTTGTTTTAATAATCCAGAGTTTTAATTATAATATCTTTATTTGAAATATGATTTTAAGAAAACATTTCTATCAATTGACTGAAATTCATTTATTGTAAACTGTCAAGTCTTGGAAATAATATAGATATGACAATATTAATAATTTGATGTCTTAATTCAAATAGAATTATTGTACTCTAGATTAAAATGTTTTTTTTTTTTTTTATAAAAGATTTTATTTATAACAAGCTGATCAATGTTAATAGGTTATATCTAAGGATTTTTCTCTACACGCTCACACACACACATTCAACAAACATACATACGTACATATGCTTACAAATTATATGCATATGTATGTGTGTGCATGCACACGTATACTCTAATTATTAATATCAATTTCATTTAATAACATTTAAATTAATTCGAAGACAAAAACAAGAACACTAACTTTAGCTTGAATTCAAATAATTCATAACCAAAAATTGTCTTTTCTAATTGTAAACTGAATGTAGAAATGAATTACGATTGCACATAGACACATACAATTAGTTGAAAATATAACTATGTACTTTTTTAATACATACGGATTTATCACGAAAACAGCTACAAATTGAACTGATAATTATTTTCATTTGTGTATATTATCTACTTGTTTTACTTGAATATGTTACAATGAAATAAAAAATTGAAAATATATTTGAAATTAATGAATATACAGATGAAAACTTCCTGTCTTTTGCAAGTTAAAATATGGATTTTGTAAATTATTTTTATATTATATAAAAGAAGCAATAAAATAAATTCGAACATACATTTTTAGTAACAAGTTTTTTTCATTTTACTACCAGTTTTCGAAAATGAAATGTAAGGTTATACTAATTGTCAATTTTAAGAACGTCACTAAGTATTTTTATCACTTAAATATGAAAGTTTTTTTATGTTTAGAAATAGATACGTAATATAAAACAACAAAACTATCAAAAAAATGTACAAATTTAAAAAGAACGTACCGAAACTCCAATATTTCTTATTATCCCACCTTCAGTTGAAACATACATACGTACATATGCATACAAATTATATGCATATGTATGTGTGTGCATGCACACGTTTACTCTAATTATTAATATCAATTTCATTTAACAACATTTAAATTAATTCGAAGACAAAAACAAGTACACTAACTTTAGCTTGAATTCAAATAATTCATGACCAAAAATTATTTTTTCTAAATAGTAAACTGAATGTAGAAATGAATTATGATTGCACATAGACACATACAATTAGTTGAAAATATAACTACTTATTTTTTTTAATACATAAGGATTTATCACGAAAACAGCTATAAATTGAACTGATAATTATTTTCATTTGTGTATATTATCTATTTGTTTTACTTGAATATGTTACAATGAAATAAAAAATTGAAAATATATTTGAAATTAATGAATATACAGATAAAAACTTCCTGTCTTTTGCAAGTTAAAATATGGATTTTATAAATTATTTTTATATTATATAAAAGAAGCAATAAAATAAATTCGAACATACATTTTTAGTAACAAGTTTTTTCATTTTACTACCAGTTTTCGAAAATGAAATGTAAGGTTATACTAATTGTCAATTTTAAGAACCCCACTAAGTATTTTTATCAATTAAATATGAAAGTTTTTTTTGTGTTTAGAAATAAATACGTAATATAAAACAACAAAACTATCAAAAAAATGTACAAATTTAAAAAAAAACTACCGAAGCTCCATATTATCCCACCTTCAGTTGAAATCACAAAACAGTAACATTACACTACACTACACACTTTTACTATACTCTAAGACTGACGAAATCAAACTGAACTCAAATTTGAAACCACTAAACGATTTTGGGTAATACCAACCCAAGAAAAATAAAGATAAATTTATATAAAAGATAAATTTTATCTTGGGTCGTTTAAGAACTTGTCAATGAGAATGTGAACATAGATTTCAAATTTATTTTTCTTGGATTGGTATTAACCAAAATCGTTGAGTGGTTTCAAATTTGAATTCAGTTTGTTTTCGTCAGTCTTAGAGTGTAGTGTAGTGTATTATAGTGAAGTGAAGTGTTTTTGGTGATTTCAACTGAAGCTGGGATACTAAGGAGGATTGGAGTTTCGGTAAGTTCTTTTTAAATTTGTACATTTTTTGATAGTTTTGTTGTTTTATATTACGTATTTATTTCTAAACATAAAAGAAAATTTTCATATTTAAGTGACAAAAATACTTAGTGGGGTTCTTAAAATTGACAATTAGTATAACTTTACATATTATTTTCGAAAACTGGTAGTAAAATGAAAAAAAACTTGTTACTAAAAATGTATGTTCGAATTTATTTTATTGCTTCTTTTATGTAATATAAAATTAATTTACAAAATCCATATTTTAACTTGCAAAAGACGGGAAGTTTTCATCTGTATATTCAATAATTTCAAATATATTTTCGATTTTTTATTTCATTGTAACATATTCAAGTAAAACAAGTAGATAATATGCACAAATGAAAATAATTATCAGTTCAATTTATAGCTGTTTTCGTGATAAATCCTTATGTATTAAAAAAAATACGTAGTTATATTTTCAACTAATTGTATGTGTCCTATGTGCAATCATAATTCATTTCTACATTCAGTTTACAATTTAGAAAAGATAATTTTTGATTATGAATTATTTGAATTTAAGCTAAAATTAGTGTACTTGTTTTTGTCTTCGAATTAATTTAACGGTTATTAAATGAAATTGATATTAATAATTAAAGTATACGTGTGCATGCACACACATACATATGCATATAATTGTATATACATATATTTTTTTGTAGATTTAATTTCTTTTGAAAATTATATTTTTTTATCGATTCTATTTTCGATTTCTTTGTCTTTTCTGCTATTCTATTTCCAAGAACAATTTTGATTGTTTTTAATTTTTTCACTTTTACTTCTGAATTTTCTTTCAATTGATTTATAAATTTGTATTTTTTAACACTTCTTTAATTTTCAATCTCATTCTATTTTTTTTTCATTTTTTAAATAAACTAACTTACTTTTTTCTCCAAATTTCAATAATTTTTTTATTATCTACATTCTTCTTTAGTAGTTTTCATTTAATTTTTATTTACACCATCCTCATTTGATATTAATAATTAGTGTAAGTGAACGCATAAGTACACACACACACATATTTTATATATGTATATTTTTTTGTATATTTAATTTCGTTTAAAAATAATGTTGTTTATTTTATTTACAGATTTCCTGCTCGTGTCCAAATCCAATCGAGGGAGAATCTATCAAACAACGAATGAAATAAGGCCAGATTATTTTATTTATTACAGTTAAAACTGTACACGCATCGCAAGTTCTTGTCCTCCCAAATATTTAGAATAAGTTTCATCAGATATCGTTTTATTTTTTCTTAATTAACTCATTTTTTTATTAAAACGTTGTCTTGATGCATATGTTTATGTATATATTTTTTATATATTTTTGTACACATTACGTTGATTCTCAATTAACTGTCTTCAATATATAAGATGTTATATTGATTGATTGTTGATTTTGTTATCAGCGCACGGAGATTTCGGGGTGGATGATGTGCTGTAAAGCATAGTTGAAGCCCCGACTCCACCATTTTTCTACACATGATTTTCCAGCGTTAGAATAGGCTGCATTCTAGCAGTGTTAGATAGGGACGCATATATTAATCCGCTTCACGGGTTTTATATGTATGTTTCACCTTGTAGCAGGTGTAGATAGGTAGGATCTCTTCGGTGAGCGAACGATCTAGCTCTCCGAAGAAATTCTATAGGATATTTGTTTACTAATCAATTTTTTTTATTTCATGATTTTCATGTTTTACTTCTACCTATTTCGTCTTCGTCAACTTGGAGGAAACGTACTGCAGCTTCATCAGGGGCAATGGAACAAATAGTACCATTGCCCATAAAATCAAAACTATTCCACAATTGAAGCTTGCATATTGAAGGTGCCAATACAAGTGATAACGAGTTTTGGAATCTTGTATGTAATGTTCGTTGTGATAATAATTTTGATTTTAAAGTGTCCCTTTTTGAACTTGCGCTTGCATTGTGTACAGTTTTTTAATCGCGCGCTGTTAGTGAATAAAAGAAAAAACTCGAAGATTAGTATGAAAAAAGTGAATTATTTATACCCTTTCTTATGGATTTTTTTAATTTTATTGAATGTTTCAGATACCATGGTCGATTCAAGGAGAAAGATCTACTGAATTTCCGAATTCCAATTAATCAAAATAAAACATTTTTAATTTTATTAATTTTTATTAAATTTCAAATATTTTCAAAATTATTCATTTTTTTCAAAAACATAAAGGACTTAGTATATTTTAAAAAGCACTCTTTTTAATAATGATCATACGAGAGTTATTAAAAGAGAAATAATTGATGCAATCTTGAGTTCATAAAATTTACAATACTTCATTCAATTTGAAGGATTTTACTTATTTTTGATTAAATTCGCAGAGTGAAGGGAAGAACTTATAAAGATTAATTACAAGAAAAAATTAATTATTTTAATTTTTTCAATGGAATTTTTTTAATTTTATTGTATGTTTCAGATACCATAGATAGGGGATAATCCAAGTAGGTGGTCCTGGATTGTATAATTTTGAAATTTATTATTAACTTTCGGATTAAATTCAATTTTTCTCTCGTAATTTATTATATTTTAATTTTTCGAAATTTTTTTTAAATTTGAAAAATTATTTTTTTGATTAATTCAATTAATCTTTCGTCTACATACCTTTTTATATTTCTTGGTATGATCATCTTGGATAAAATATGTAAGAGTAGTAATGGGAATTAAAATGTACAATAGAGTATTTTCCAAATTCATTTAAATTTAACATTTTTTAATAATGTATAGATCTAAATTTTTCACTATATTAATTTTATTTTGATAGTTACAAAATTATCTTATATTACTTTTTGAATTGGATAAAATTCCAATTCAAATATTACACACATACATACAACACACATTAAACTTACACATACACATACTAGTATAACTAGTAAAACTATTGAAGAAAATGGTAGATATCGAAAAATACAACGAAATTTTATAATCTCCTATTTAAAAAGAATTATTTTCTGATGTGAACATTTCGTTTTCGAAGTTTTCCGAGAATTAACGAAGTACAAATTTTAACGAAACGAGTAGGGGGAGGAGAGCCCACTGATGAAAAAACAAATCGTTCTAAAATTAGAGTACAGAAGCAAAACATATAATAGATCCACAATAATTAAGAGAATAGAAGAATTAGTACAGAAAAATATCTAGAACAAAAAAAGGCAGACAGTACCAAACGTTCCATAAGTTCTAATAAACGTTTCAAATGCAATCATAAATCTGAATTGGCTGATATCTTCACTCGATATTTTAGAAAAAAGAAAAATACTAATTGAATGGAATGAAACTACATTAGTTCTTTTTTACAAAAAAGGGACAAGAAAAACTTAAAAAACCATCGATCAATTAATTTACTTCCGACGATATAAAATTTTAAATTATAGAAGGGATGAAACAAGAAAATGATACAATATTATCAAAAAAAATTACATCTGCATTAGAAGAATTATTTAAGAGTCTAAACTGAGAAACTGAAGAAAAAAAAGATTCTTAATCACTTAAGATGTCTTATGGCAAACCTCAATAAAACAACTTATTATGATCATACTTTTATTAATTTTCGATGCTTTTTTTTGTTACAGATATACGAAGACATTCCAAATTTTCTTTGTTATTCGATCAATAAAAAAATCGTGAAAAGAATCATTGTATGAAAATATTATCACAGCGTGATTGAAGCTCATTTTTCAAATAATTAGAAGATGCAAATTTCAATCATAAATCAATGGGAAAAATTTATAACGTTTTAATAATTAATTCTATTAATATAAATTTTGACTGTTGCAGGAAACATGAATATTCTCCCAATAAATTACAAAAACTCAAAAGTAATTGTCAAAAGTTAACACATGAAAACAAGTAAAACAACTTTTGGTTTCAAATAATATTTAATGGCTAAAAGTGGGATAATAAAAATTATTTCTACAGATATACCTAATTAAGAAAAATCAATTTACGAAAAAAGATAATTAGAATTTTGATGAAGTAACTTTTAATAATAAATATATATTAAAAGAAAAAACATAAAGGAAAAGAACAACTTTGAATGGTTGACACAAAGGAAATTAAGTATTTTGTGGTAATATTTTTTGATTTTCAGCTTAATGTATTTGTTTTATTTCAGCTCTTAATATTTTCTTAATTTCAGAATAATAAAAATAAGAAGTAAGATAATTTAACTAATATTTTTTAAGTAACTATTAATTTTCTATTTTTTAAGTCTTACTTGTTGCCTCATTTATTTCTTTGTGTTTTTTGATTTTTTTAATTTATTTTGATTTTTAGCTTAACTTATTTATTTTTATTTTGATTTTTAGCATATTACTTTATTTGATTTACATGATATTGTTTTATTTTATTTTCTGCATATTATTTTATTTAAAATTTTATGATATTTGATTTGATTTTTAGCATAATTTCTGATTTATGTTTTAATTTTGATTTCTATTTTATTTTTTTTTCGTAATCCTATTTTATTTTATTTTCAGCCTAATAAATTTTATTTTGATTTTTAGCTCATTGATTTATATGATATTATTTTACTTTATTTTTTGCATATTATTTTATTTAAACTGTAAGATATTATTTGTTTTGATTTTTAGCATAATTTCTGATTTATGTTTTAATTTTGATTTCTATTTTAATTTTTTTCTTATCTTATCTTATTTTATTTTCAGCCTAATTAATTTTATTTTGATTTTTAGTTCATTGATTTATATGATATTATTTTACTTTATTTTCTGCATATTATTTTATTTAAACTGTAAGATATTATTTAATTTGATTTTTAGCAAAATATCTGATTTGTTTTAATTTTTTTCTTATTTTATTTTGAGCGCAATTTATTTTATTCTAATTTTGGCTCATTGATTTATATAATATTTGATTTTCTGCATATTATTTTCTTTCAATTGTATATTATTTGATTTGATTTTCAGCAATATTTATTGTAATTTTCTATACACTGTTTTATTTTATTTTTAACATTATTTGTGATTTATATTTTTATGTTTTTTGTAATCTTTGATTTTCTTTTTTGATATTGTTTTTTAATGTTCTGTTTTATATATTTTGTCTTTCTTATATTCATATTCTCGTTTTTTAATATTTTTTTCAATGTAATAATCTGTTTATATTCTATTTATATCTGTTTATATTTTATTTATCTGTTTATATTCTGTTTATTTCTGTTTATATTTTATTTTTGTATGCCATTTACAGATTTTGTTAAATTTATGAATTTATAGATCTAGTTAAATATGAATAAAATAAAATGTCAAAGGATGTGAAATAAAAAGAAACAAGTATGAAACAACAAAATTAAACTGATTAGATAAGATTTTCAAAATATAATTGAATAATGATGGACCAAATGAAAGCAAATTTTTACTATGGATAAAAAGTAACGAAAGGATTATATGAAATACAAAACTTTCTCTCTCTCTCTCTCTTTCCTACATATATATATATATATATATATATATATATATATATATATGTATATATGTATATGTTTTTATTATTTATAAATTGTTTGTTTCAGATTTTTTTAAATATTAGCACCATTAAGAACTTTTTAAAACTATACTTGAATTTGATTTATAGAAATACTAAGATAATATATAAATGAATATATGATTTATAATCAGATGAATATAAATTTATCAAGCAATATTCAGAATAAGTTTACTTCAAGGAATAAATCTTAAAATTTGGACAATTAAGATAATTTTGGACTAAATACTTCTCAATGGAATAAATAATATATAAATTAAAAAATCCAGGAATACTGTCATTGGAATATTGGGTTAAAATTATTGGGTGATCAGGGATATATATATATATTTTACTTAGTAGCTTAGGATTTAACTTTTTGTTTATTATATTTACATATTTTTAGTGTTAGTTTTGTTTTTAATTCAGTAATATTACTTATTTTTTAGGGCCTTCTACATGTCTGCAACCTCAACGTGGTGTAGAAGTGGCAACGTACATGAAATATCATTTATAAAAACAATGAAGGAAATAAAATTAATCAATAATTATAAATTGAACAATTTAATAAAATCTCGTCATTTGAAAGTACATTTCCTTTAAAAGAAATTACATATTTATTTATTACTTTTTAAATTCAAAATTCTATCCTTAACATTTAATATAAACATTTTATGTACGGCGAATGCAGACTTATTTACATATTTCTAGGTATATTATAAAGTTTGTTACACTAATATGCGTATTGAATTTATATTTTTGAGGTATCAAAGCCAAGCTGCAAAAGAAAAATAACTGTCAAAAATGCTGATCTCTAATTCCACAAAAAATAAGAATCTAAGGTTTTTGTAATGTACATTTTTTAATTTGTATGAATATAAAATAATAGAAAAATAATTGAAATTAGCTGTATAATGTCATTTGATATATAATTTAATTAATTTATTATAAAATGTAAAAGCTTATTATTTTATAATAAACTGATCTTTTTGAAATGATTTTTTAAGTTTTTTATACATCTATTCTAGTTTCCTCGTACTTAATCATAAACACCAAATTTTATGATTCATATATTCCACTGGAAGAGCTCTGAAATTAATTCATTTCCATTACTTGTTTTGATACAGTGTCAAATTCACTTCATCAAAAATCAAGTCAATAAATACCCACAATATTTAATAAAAATGTTTGATAATTGCTGATTATTTACTTTATTTGCGAATATGCATTTCGTCAGCCAGTCGTTATTGTTAGAAAACTGCGTTATAAAATCTAGATTTTATAATAAATCTATGTTGATGACTGTATATTCATTGAAAGAGAAACATAAATGATTATTGAACAATTTTATGAAAAATTGTGATGTAGAGATGAGTGATTTATTTATGCCAATTTGTTTCTTCTAAAACTTTTAAATATGAAATAAAAAATTTACGATGAATTTAATGTTAAACATAGAAAAATATACAAGAGATGACTAAACAACAAACAATTAAAAAAATAAGGTCACAAATAAAGTCAAATAAAACAATCCATTTTCATTTTAAAGAAAGTAAATAAAATAATTTTCACTTTAAATAATTAATTGTTGAAAATGTTTACACTGTAAAATTTGAAGATAAATAATAAACAAAATGACTATAAATCTAAGATTAATTAAAAATCAATAGACTGATGATTTTATTTTTTTGATGTTTTAAGAATGAATAGGAAACTGAATAACAGAAACGATTATTTCTTCAAACAAAAAATGAGTCCAAACATTGTATCTAAATTGTGAGGGGACGGTTGTTATTTATTATTAACAAATAATTGCACACTGTTCTCCAATTCTCATATCATAATTCTATTAAAAGTTTGAGAAATTCTAAAAAAAAATAACGTTCACCTATAACATATAACAAATAAACTGACTGAAAATTTAGATAAAATAACTTTAACAAAAATATTTCTAAATAGGAAAACTTGGAATAAAAATGTTTACCAGTTATCAGTGCAGTTACATTTTTTCAGGTCAAATACTAGTTTTTTTCTTATTGATTTTTTCAAATGCAGATTTTATCTAAGGTATTTTTTTCAAAAGCTAAATAACATTTTATTCATAAATAATTGTTTGTCTAATTATTACACGTAATTTCTAAGTAAAATCAATAATTAACAAAAATACAAAAACTATCGTTGTGCAGTAATGCGCGGTGACACGATCGGCTGTCAATTGTACGACTCGGCTGTGTAATGCCAGTAGCGATTTTAAGGCTGAGATGCAAATGGGTTAAATAAAGCAATCAATTATCACATCAAATTCAGACATCTGAAACTTAAAACATTTATATTGAAAATGTCTTTTAATAGAACTTGAAAATTCTACAGATAAATTAAAAAGTTCATTAATCAAATATTTTAATTTATATGAAATTACTTTTACCTATTTTGACAGTTGTTAAAAATAAAATATAATAGAAGCAAGAAAGTACGTTTCATTTATATATATATATATATATATATATATATATATATATATATATATATATATATATATGTTATGAATATATAGGTTATATTCATTTATTTAAATAAATTATCTTCACGACAATCTATTAAACAATTTACTAAAGAAGGATTTAATTTAATTCTTATTCATAATTTTCAATGTTTCCAGAAACGATTTCTCAAGGTAATTTCTCAGAAAATTATAAAATGATTATACTTGAAAACCATTATTCTTATTTACAGTCGCATTACACCCACAACACCTTAAATATAAATAGCATGGTAGTTAATTAAAAATATGCAAAAATGTCGAAAAGATCAGTTTATAATTTTAATACGATTCATAAAATTAAATATATAATAAAATATTTTTTAATACATCGTAACAATATTTTCAGCAGGATTTTTTCAACGAATGAAAATATATTTTAAAAACCACATACACACACAAACAATACAATTATTTACTTTCGGCCGCGTTACACATCCCGTTAAATTTATTAATTTGTGCTTGTTCATTTTTGAACTCGTTAAAAGGTCACTGCGTTAAAAAAATATTTTTGTCACCAACGAGATTAAAACTCGGGAATAAATCACGTACGTACAATAGCCGAAACGAGAAGAAATTGTACACAAACAAATTCCAAGCTCTAAGAAAAACAATGTAGGCAAACAGAGTAAATGTTATTAATGTGTTTAGTTGGAAAGCAGTGAATCAGCTTATCGTTACTTCCTGCTTTTGAACTTAACACATCAATGACATTCTATGTGTATATCCGCATTGCTTTGAACACATCAATGAGATGCCATGTGAATATTAGTGCTCGTTCCTCACTTTGAACGAAATAGAATGTTGTGTTCGATCTTAAAGCTCGTAACGAATCGTGTAAAACAGCTTCGGGAAAGACAGACTGCACGAACGGCTCTCAGCGATAGCAAATTAAAAATAATGGACATGATTATTGGGTCATTATAGATAATAGTCGAAGAGCTGAGGGCAGTATGTAATACGGTCAGGACAGTTATTTTTTATGTTAGTGCAAGAGCCAATAACTACGATATGTGCATTCTTATGTTATTGAATCGTTACTAACGTTTAGTCTATAAATATATATGTGTACATATGTATTCTATTGAAAAAGAAACGAAACAATGTAAGAATTTAGTGAAAAATACCGAACTTTATTAATAAATAGGATTTTTCAATGAGAGAGTCAGAACTTTGACAACTTGGTGGCAACCATGTTTGATTTTTTTTAAAGCTCATTTTGACATTTCAACTCATATAGTTTGGCAAATTATCATGGAATGTTTAATACTTCAACAACGCTTAGAAATTGAAAAAACTTCAATAGACTTATTGAAACAAAAATTTAATGAATCCATTATTTCATAAAATGGACCCATCAATTAGCTTCCAAGATCATGTAATTTAATTCTATTGGATTATTTTCTGTGCTGATTATGCTGATAAACCATAAACAACAGAAATATTAAAAATAGATATTAAACGTGTAATTCATGAAATTAGACCACAATTATGTGAAAGAATGGTTAAAAATTGGACTAAACGAATGCACTATGTCAAGCGAAGTCATGGTGGTCATATAAGTGAAATTGTGTTCAATCATTAATGCCATAGAATATGTTATAATTAAAAAATTAAAAATAATAATTATATAAATACTTTTTGATTTATTTCCATTTCAATTTCTGAAGCGCTTACTGGAAAACCTTATATATATATAATGTAACAAAAATTGGAAAAAAATAATAATTGAATAGAAAATAAATAATATTGAAAAAAAAATTACAATACGATTATAAGTGAAATTATATATTTTAAAAAATGGCAAACGTCGAGACACCAGCAAAAACAAACCATTCTAAGAAAAGAAAAAAACACACGATACTCAATTTTTCTAAACAGTTCTCGAATTACAGCTTCTAGTTATTGTGAGCAACGTTCGATACAATACAAATACTATTGTCGAAGGATGCGAAGAAATGCATTTGCGAGATGACGATGAAATCAAGCCGTTTTCGATATTGACACCACAACGAGTCCCGTTTCCTGCACTACAGCTATGCTATATAGTCTTCATTCACGTTCTACTCTTCACTGTACATACGTTTGTTCACATCAATCCCACCGCATATAACCAATCACACAAATACACACATACAAACGACACAACGTTGCCAATGTGGCGGTAGAATTACGCATCCATCTCCGGAAACAACAACAAAGCTACTGTTGATTAACTGTTAACGTCGATATATAGTATTTGAGGAGTGTGTTGTACAGTCGTGATCAGTGATGCTTCCCTAAGATTGTATAGAACTAGAAACTAAAGCTTACTCTATTCAACGACAACTCGAATGGAATTTTCTCTTAATCTGGTCATAATTTGAAGCTTAAACATGTATTTTAATATATATATATATATATATATATATATATATATATATATATATATATATATATATTAAAAACATAAAAATTATAACAAAAATATTATTGCCAAAAATAACATTTTTAATATTCGCAATAGAGAATATTTTTTTAATCAATTTTACATACACAAATGAATTTTCACCCCAACACCACAATAATTTAAAGTGTTCAATAATCACTTATTGTTCACTTTTTTATAATTATATCGGCTGATGCATTTCGATAGCGATGCCATCATCGTCAGAGCCTTTCTGTTAAAATCTAGACTAACTTTTTTATATATACCTATACTAATTCGTGTTTTGTGTCCTTATTCAATCCATCTACAACTGGGGGTTGTATCTTTATTTTCGTCATCTGGTCTGCAAGCATGAAGTGCTTTCCCTTTTTATTGTCTTTGCAACATGTTCTTTACGCAAATGTATTTTAACATGTTCTTTTTCATAGGTTTGTGACCTTTTTTGATGATATGGATTGACTTATTTATTACTTGTGACGTTATTCGAAAATTTTAACAATTTGTAAGGTCTGTTCTAGATGAATTGAATATCTGCATGCGTTAGTTTTGTGATTTAATTTTTTTTAAAAATATGTTAATATTTTTCTATGTATATTATTATATTAAATTAGTGTCATGTATATATTCTAATTGCGTTTTTTATATCAAATATTATTTACGGTAATGCAAAAGGGTAAACAAGCTCGAGTTTATTGGACCATTATCCGAGTTCATTACACGCGATTTGTTTTTGTAAATTTCCATGCTCTCTTGGCAGTCTAGGTCTCTTTTATCGGTTATATGTTTAATTAATTCTAATTTTCCTAAACTGTGTCCGTTTTCAAGCATGTGTGTTGCTACACTGGATTTATCTATTCTATGGTATCGTACATCAGCTTTGTGTTCTTTAAATCTGATGCCGATCGCCCTTTTGCTTTGTTCTATATAATATTTCTCACAATCTTCGCAATTTATTTTATAAATCAAAGATTTCTCTTCAATATCAAGAAGAACCTTTGAATTTCCTAGTATATTCTTTAAGCTATTGTTCGCTGTGTAAATTATTCTATAGTTTGCATTTCTTAATGTTTTGGATAACCCTCTTGTGTATTTTGGATAATATGGGATTTTTACATTGGTTTGTTTATTCTCTATTACTGTTCTGAAAGATGTGTTTTTTATCTTTGGTTTGTTTTGTTGTTTTCTAACTAAATTTGACACCACTTCTTTCTTGTAACCATTGTATTCGGCAATCTGCACTATTGTCTTTAGTTCTTTTGAATAATTTTTCTTGGATAATGGAAGTTAATTAGTCTAAAGACCATTGAATTTAAGGGGTTATAAGCAGTTAGAAATTTCAAAAAATCGATTTTTTTCTTTTTGCATTTTCGGAATGCACATATATTTGAGTATATTCTCTGAAAATTTGAAGTAAATCCGATAAATATTTTCGGACATACACCTGAATTTTTACCAAATTTTTAACTATGTGTAAACTACTTCCGAAACTTCAAACGCGTTTATCTCAAAACGGTGTTTTCATAGTCGGTGATCTCGATATCTCAGAAATGGCTAAACCGATCGGTCTCAAATTTTCACATAATCTTCTCAAATATATTCCTCAGGTATTGAACGAAGAAATAAGGTTTACAAAAATTATTACTATTTTTTTTAAACAATTTGGAGCGAAAATTTTAGTTCAAAAACGAAAATTGAATTTTTTCAAGTAGACGCCATTTTGTCAAAAATGAAAATTTTATTATTCCTTCGTTCAATACCTGCAATAATCTATTATTTA